>APFE030592939.1:140418-196272 GCA_000404065.3 Pinus taeda | reverse complement strand
CTTCGTGTCGGGATGGGATATCCTCGTTTTTTATCGTTGACCTTCTTAGGTTGTGCCATTCATTTTTTCCTTCCATTTGGATTATGCCACGTCATCGTGACCACCAATCCTATGGATCCAAAAGTTTCCAAACTTCCAATCCTGTCGCCGATATGTTCAAGAGTTGTCCTTCTGCAGTTACACTTACAACTTATTTTTTGTATCATCGAAAATCATTTTTCATCCCTTTGTCTTGTGTCGATGGTGTGGGATACATTATGGCCCTCCTTCGACATAGTCGCTTCCTGTTGACTTCAGCTCATTATCTGGGAAGTTGACTGAGAGACTCCCTTCCAGTACCTTAGAGCTTGAATGCCCTAATGGCGAGTTCCTTACACTCGATGACAAGTTCACATCATTGGGTTTTGATCGGGTTACTTCACGAGTGTTTGACTTGAGTTCCTCTATTCACATTCTTTGAATTATGTTGATAGTACCTTGAGGACCATTGTCATTATTGGTGGTTTCTCTCGCGCTTGTTAACATTTTATATCATCGGCTAGTAATCAAGCAATTTTCTAGCATGTTCGATGTCAACACATCCATTCACATGTTAGAATTTGTACTTTGATCGGGTTGTGTTGGAGCGTAAGACCCTATGGTGAGATTACAAAAGTCCAAGTTGAAAGGTAGTGTGACATGATCATGTTAATATACATGTCTCTCTCAGATGGATGGTTGTGACCATACCGTGAGTCGTCATATGTGATCCTTCTCATTATTGGATGGTTGCGACCATACCTTGGTTTCTATATGATCCTCTTTATCGGATGGTTGCACCCATGCCTGGATCCATTTACATGATCATTCTCTAGATGGCTACGTCCATGCCACGATTAATGTATCATTTGATAGAGTTTTCAGTTATATATATGTATCTCTACTTTCTTGCAGGTTTTTTGATGATAGACTTTGGTTCCCCACATTGCTTCGTAAAGCATTTCATCCCTCACTCTAGTTCGACCTTCACGCTTTAGGGGTGTTACACAACATTTTGTCATTGTCCCTGTACTCCCCGTTCCTTGATCTTGGAGGACCTCTATAGTGAACCCCTCATGCTTTGCCTTCATGAAGAAAATCCCATTATGTCCCTCTTCATGAGAATATCATTTCCCTTTTGCACCATTTCCCCTGAAACTTCGGTTTTTTCCAGTTTACAAGACCAGTGTTAATGGCCTTTGTATCCCCTGTGTCGATGTGCTGAGATTAGCACTACTCCTCGCACCAACCAGAGAGACTGAGCTGTGTTCCAGTCATGTCGGTCCTGTTATGGAAAAGTTGTTAAATTAGAGCCAAAGCTTCTAGGTCTAGAAGCTCTATAACGGAAGTCTGGTAAATGGTTTGGCTGGATGGGGTCAAGGATGACAGTTTGGGCTCCTTTCCACCTACAATAATGGAACTACCTCAAGGGATAAGTCCTTTTCCCATAAGAAGAGGATCCATATCCCATCCATATTTCCTATATAAACCTCCCTTCTTCCCAAGCACAATCTAGTTAGAGTGTTGGCTGAGTGTGAGTATACTATTTTGACTAGACAAGCAAGCTATTACTAGTTTTAGCCATCTAGTTGTGTGAGGGAGAAGTGTGTTTGGTTTGGAGTGAAGCCTAAAGGGAAGAGCCTTTAAACTATTGTTGTTTGAAGCCATCATGGAGTGCTAGCGGAAGTGTGTGGGAACCCGGTCTTGTCAGAGGAAGACTGCATCTTTGATATTAATATATGCAACTTTCAATTGATTTCCTACATGTTTTGTAAAATTACATATCCATGTCTTAATGCTTCTTAACTCATTAAGTAGGTTGAATTTCAATTCGTCTATTATTATGTTCATGTGTTGTTGTTGTTTACTTGTTTCAGGAGCTTGAAGAAGGAAGCGAGATATTGTTGGACCAAGAGGTTGGCCCTCTTGATTGGTTCTAACCTAAGGAAATCTTCCATATAATGTATCTATTGTGGCTAGACCCATTATCGGGCTAGAGGAATCCATTCGTGTCCACACTTATAATTTTACTTCACCACAAATTGGTGACTCTGCTGGGGAGATCCCATCTTTTGTTTATTTTGGATTTCATGATTTTGTGAGAACTTTGCTAGTTTCACATTGTCCCTTTAGTTTTGTTTCTTTCTCCTACTTACTGGCCTAAGTATAAAATTCATAGTAGTAGATCTGGTCCCTGTTTTGATTTTTTTTTTTTTCCTTAGTTTCTCCAGCTAGCACATTTAATCCGCTGGCAGTCGCACTGACTAGCGCAAATTGTAGAATAACAGTCACGCTGACCAACCTCTAGCTCTTGTTGTCAGTTGGGCAGTCACACTGATGCCTGTAAGTGAAGATTAGGGCTTGACCCCAATGTTGGCCAGTGTGTTCTTCTGTTTTGTTTTTTACCCCATGAGCCTTTTTGATTGTTTTCTCCCTGATTAGGAAGCTACTTTTCATTCAGTTTTTACTTGCTTATTGGCTTGTCATCTTGCTATTTGATTGATTGAGTCATTGAATGGTCAGTGACACTAGGTCATCTAGTTAGTCATCCATTCAACAGCTTGTGGACTCATCAAGTCCAAGTGTGGGTGTGTTTGCTCCTTGCATTTGTTTCTGGTCCTTTTATGACTTTGACCTCTTTGTGCACAAGTTTGAAAAAGGTTTTGTTTACTAGCTTGAATGTCTTTTTCCGGCATAGATTACATTGTTGGTCTTGTGTTTGGTAAAGTTGATGTTTCATTGATCTGAATGAACTTATCATTTCATGTTTTCATCTGCTTGAAGAGCTCATAGTCTCGAAAAAAATTTCATTGAAAAATTGTGTGCAAAAAGTTTGTTTCGTTGTTTCATGAGAAAGTATGAAATTCTATCTTGTTGCATCATTATGATTTGCATCTCTTAAAAACTAGAATTGCATCAGCATCTGAAAAAGGAAGAGAAAATTTTTCATTTTGAAAGGACAAATAGATAAGTGCTTGTTAGGAAATTAGGAATTGGAATGCATTTTTCATTAGTTTATTTTTTGAAAAAGTGAAGTAGTGAAAGACCATTTCGATTTCAGTTGCTTGATTGTTTGCATTTGATTGAGTGGTTTCTACCCTCTCTACTGTAGGCATTTCATCGAATTGAAAGCGTCTTTTCCCATTTAGTTGCATTTTAGGTTTTTCGATTAGCATTGCTAAGACCTGAAAATTGGAACTTAACCCAATATCAACTCTAAAATGAATTCAATTAACCTAAGGCACATTTGACATTAATGATGATATCTAGAAGGTCTAGGCTAGAGATGTGTTACGACATCTTTAAACCTAACAGTTGTCATTAGCTTCGACATTAGACAACGCTATCATGGATTTGTGCTCCCCATGCCGTCAAGTATATAACGAGAGACCCCACTAGGTTGCAATCCTTTCATCCTTACGAACCTGAGTCGACCACCTTGCAAACATGATACACCAAACACAACATTTGGGAAGATTGCATGCTCGTACTTCTTGGTTCGCCAGGAGGTATTTTGCAGTTCATGGTTGCTTGGTGATCCTGTTTACCTAGATCATCCAAAGTAGTCATTTGATCTTTTTGACTCACTAAAATTAAAATATTATTCTAAAACTTGTCCTTTCAAGCTCGTTTCCAATCAAAAGTGATAGAGTCATCTTTTTTTCTTTCTTGACTTTTAAAAAATGAAAGAACATCAGTCTTTTATGCATCTTAATAATTGATTGCCCACGATCCAAAACATCCTGTTAGTCTTTTTTACCAAATCGTGAGTTCCCTTAAAAGGACATTTTAAAGCCTTGAAGTTATTTGTTCTATTGACTAAGATAAGGTCATTGTGGCTAAACCATCTGGTTCACCCAATTCCTCTTCCTCTCCTCCATATGAAAGATTGTCTGAGGAGTTGTTTCCTGAGTCATCTGAGTCACTTGAGGACCAAAATGTTGAACTTGCAATTGTTTTGAGTGTTCAACCTTTGTCATCTCGTCCTCCGCCTACTTTCGATTAAGGGTCATCTACTGATCTTGGCCCAGAATCTTTGGATAATCCCATTCAAACTCCAGAGAACTTGCTGACCACTGAAGGCCAGCTTGGACTGGTTATCTATCCTCCAAACCCTCTGTTTGACATTGTTAAGATATCACTACAACATCCTTACAGTTCGTATGACTAGTCGGGTGTTCCTTTGGAGCTATCCCCCAGTACACGTGTGGCCATTCATCGTTGCTTGTTTTCAAACATGGAACCTGAAGGCGATTCTCCAGTCACTTCTCCGGATGAGTCTGAAGTTTCTACTCCACACACTTTTGAGGGAGAAGAATTGTAATTTCAATTTCCTCTCGAGGGTTTCCCTTATTCGGAAGGTATTCTCACCATCTTGCCACCTCATTATGTGTCTTTGGGGCACTTAGTTTTAGGCACACCTAGAGTCTCATCACTATACCATAATCCTATTTGGGCATCAAACATCAGGTCCATTCATCACGAACATGACTTCCCAACCAACCATTACTTCATTCCCAGTGCAACCCACCGTCCCCAATACTCTTATATCATCGATCCCAGTTATGTGTCAGTCACAACCGACGCTTTCAAAGATTGTTTCTATTAGTTATTCTATCCCATTAGTCAGTGGCTAGATTTTGCCATCACCTGGGGGGTAGAACCTGAATGTCTCTATGGTGTCAGGTGCCACTAATGTGAGCGGCTCACAAGCTCACGTGCTTGGTATAAACCAACCCTCTTCTAGTATTATTTGTAACCCTGCTGACCCTACTAGATCAAGCAATGTCTAGTACCAATAGGTTTAGAATCCTATTGGTCCATTTGGATCGAGTAATGTTCAGTATTAGCAGCCCTACAGGGCTTAGGTCCAATACCAAAATCCTTACGTTCCATATGGTTCTCGAGGATTGGTTAATCAACCTTACACCTTCCAATCTGGGAAGCACATCCAGCCTGGCTATAGCTAGATTCAGCGCGGTAATTTCCTGAGCACTCTTCAAGTACCCTTGCAACAGTGAGGACAACCTTTAGAACAACCAGGGAAGCCTTTGTTACCGCAAGGGTAACCTTTCTTGCAGCAATGGTTTTCCATGTAACATCAAGGGGATATTATCCTGCAGCAAGGTCACCTGCAACAACCGTAAGGTCAATACTTCTAATAGTTGTAGCAGGCCACGTAGTAGCAGATGAAATATGCTCCACATAACTCTCAACCTATTCCCTTGCAGGGCCAACCTCTGCAAACCCAGAGACAAATTTTGCAACTGCAAGTTCATCCCTTGCAACAACAAAACCAACCAGAGCAGTAGCAATCCTTGTATACATATCAAAAGGGTCAACCCTTGCAGGGACAAGGTTAACGTCAAGTCCTGGAGTAGCAAGCACAAAATCCTCTTGTCCTAGGTCAACAAGTTCAGAATCCTAATGGCCAAGGGCAGTAGGAAAAAAACTCCTATATCCAAGGGCAACAAGTGTATCAACCTTATGCCCAATGACTGCAGGTCCAAAACCCTCTTGTTCAAGGATAGCAGGCTCAACAGCCCTATGTTCCAGGACAACAGGTCCCATATCGATATGTCCAAGATCAATATGCTCAACAACCTTTTAACCCATATGTTGCCTATCAGCAACCTATGCCTAGGCTGTTTCAAGGTAGGAAAGTTCAGAATCCTCCCTTTGGTTAAGGTAATCTGCAATAGGGGCAGCCTCAGGTGCTATATGGCCAAAATCCCACCCTATGGGGGCAAAATCCTTACTAGCAGGGATGGGCTCCTCCCTATGGGCCTGCTTATTGACCTCCCATGCCTTTTAACACTAAATTACCTTTCTTAGCTACACTTGAGTTGCCAGATGTATCACATCTTACAAATGATCTGATCCTTCATTCGTTGTACTGGCCTCTGGTGTTGTCCAAGATACCAAGTGATTGCCCAAAGTTCGATGGAAAAGCTAAAGAAGATCCGCAGGCCCATGTGATGACATATCACCTCTAGTGCTCGTCAAACTCGGACGTGGATGATTCCATTCGTCTTCGTCTTTTCCAACGGATCCTCACGGTTGCCGTAGTGAAATGATACATCAAGCTACCTTGAAGTACTTTCCATGACTTCAATTCGTTACCCATGGCTTTCCTCACTCATTTTCAGTTGTCGGTTCGCTATGAAACTAACACCTATTTGCTCACATCACTTAAGCAAGACACTACGATGCACATCTCTAATCATATCCATGACTGGAGACGTAGATGTCACCTGATCAAGTTCAAGATAGCTGATCAGTTTCTCACTGAATGGTTTACCAAATCATTCATAGCCCCAATTGCTCGCGGTATAGATATGGGTGGATGTGTCACTGAAGAGTAAGCCATCGCTCGTGCCCAGTACTTGGATCTGGTTTACTCTCATTCTGGAACCTTATACGAGTTGTTACCCAATTCTCCATGGTCATCATCTGATCCCACAGCATCAAAGTCACCAGCTGTTCCTCCCATTGATGGAGTTATTTGTTGAGTATCCCAGACCCCTGCTAGAACTTCTTCCAAACAGAAGTCGGTCTCAAATGTTGTTCCTAATAGTTCATCTCAAAATCCGCTAGGCCCTGGTAAAACCTCAGAGGTCCACACTATCCAGTCTACTGCAGTGGGCAAATCCTCGAAAGGGAAAAAGAAAGGAAAAGGAAAAGCTAAATTCGATGCCCCAAAACAAGGTCCTCGAAAATCGTCCATTGGCGAATCTTCGAAACAGAAACCTAAGTCTCCCTACCTCATTTCCAAGGAGGA
Source organism: Pinus taeda (assembly GCA_000404065.3). Lineage (NCBI taxonomy): Eukaryota > Viridiplantae > Streptophyta > Pinopsida > Pinales > Pinaceae > Pinus > Pinus taeda. The sequence continues at coordinate 189,473 of APFE030592939.1, read as the reverse complement.
TCACTATACTAAAGATTGTCCATGATGATCTGAAGTTAGTCGCCTGCTCAAAGGGACCCCTGTTGTCCTTAAAGAGCCATTTCCGTCTCAGCAGACTCAAATGGTAGACCAACCTTGATTTATTTGCTCTAGATCTCAAGAGTTCATGATGAGCACACCCATTAATGTGGCTACCCAATTGGAAGATTATCAAACTCCAACTCCAGAAGCTAGGAAAGAAAAAGAAGCTACACTTTCTTCTTCTACCCCAAGTTCTGGCCCTCTACAAATCGAGTGCCCTAACACTAATTCCGCTACATGGCCACCCTCTTGAGGTGTGCTACATAAATTATTTTATAATCCCAACACCCGAGCCGCTCATCACTACAATATTGTTGAATATTTGGCTCATGCACCATCAGCGATGTGGGCTCTCGAGTTACTCCAAAGATTCCCATTGCAATGGAAGTCTTTGCTGTCAGCTATCAGGGGCATTGATCCCACTGATTCTAATTTGATCTCTTTCGATCTGGAGAACTGTGTTCTATGGCTCCCTCATCAGATTGCCTTTCTTATTCAGGTAATCATTAACGAGAAGACCATCCACCTCACTGTCATCTATGAAGGTGCTTCCACCTGCATCATGTCAATTGCATGTTGGAAGGCTATTGGTTCCCCTGCACTGAACCAGTCCCTAAACACTTTGGAAGCTTTTGATCGGCATGATTCGCAACCCTTCGGTGTCTTACATAACCTTGCCATCACTGTGGAAGGTAAGACAGTGCAAGTCGAAGTAGAGATTGTTGATGCCAATATCAATTATAATCTTATACTCTGCCGAAGTTGGACTCATGCCATGCATGCCGTGGCCTCCTCTTTGTTTCACATGATCCGTTTTTCCCATTAGGGGAAGATTGTCACCATCAATCAGTTGTCTTTCTTTGCCTCTTCCTCCTCGGATAGTAATGTTCCGTATGTCAAGCACTCTGGTGCTCCCTATGAGAGTGTGGGGGCAAGTCTCTTCTAAGATTCTACCTTAATGGGAATTTTTCCACTCCCACCTTCTCATGTTGCCTTTGTCAATATGGTCTCAGTCAAATCTGATCCCTGGGTCACACCTGCACTAGATCTTGTTGATGTTTGGGGCGAGGTCATGCAGCTTAGTCCCGCTAAAGTCAGTTACGTGGAAATTATTTCAACTTCAAACTCTGCATCCTCTGATTCTCATATGTCAAAGACCTCTCTTGATATGTACTCTCAATTCCCCTGGATTGGCACTTTGGAATCATCTGATCCCCTAGCCGAGACCTTCCTCTCTAATGAAGGTATCATGGAAATCATGTCTCTCAAGGAATTACCATGGATTGATACTCATCATCGACCCTCATTCCTGCCTCGCCTGGTGGTCATGTTTACCACTTTCAAAGAGTCCTCTTCTCTATTTCTACCACTGACTATTACTCATGAAGTATGGTTGGAAGGAAATTTGGGTAATATTACCCAAATGATGTCGATTGACATTTCCATCAAACCCGGTGTCGTTGAACACGTTCATATTGGGGTATCTTGTTCTCTAAATGAGATCAAGACATATAATCATCTATTTCAGGAATTCCATGATGTGTTTGCATGGTCTTACAAAGAAATGCTTGGCATCAATCCTAGCATTGTGGTGAATGAAATACCAACGTATCCGCACGCAAAGCCCATTCGCCAATGACTTCACCCAGTGCACCCTAGGAAGGCTGCTTCCATTAAGGGTGAAGTTCAAAAGCTTCTCAAAGTTGGGTTCATCTATCACATCCCCCTTGTTAGAGCCTAAATCTACCTTAGGCTGAAGGAAGGCAAAATTAAGGGTAACCACAAACCACGCTAATTCTGGTAGCTAGCCCTACCAAAACAGGAGAGGGCTCTCTCTGAGTCATGCTCAGTGAAGAATAAACAATATGGTCTGAGATGACTTAAAATGAATACTGATTTTAGGCTAGTAAATAGATATGGAACAAGAGGCAATTTTTTGAATGACTGAATTTTCTAGGCTGTGTGGGACCGAAGGACCACATGAGCTGGGAAATTAAATTAAAGACACAGAATAGTTCGTGAGGCAAGATAGGCACGAAGCTTAGCAATCAGATTTAAATAACATGGAGTGCGAAGCTTGTTGAGGGGGCTAAAAAGGGCATATGTGATGAATCCTTTTCAGAAATAAGAAAACACACAGAACATGAATGTTTTTCCATGGCAGAGAAATAAAATGGATTCTACCTTTCTCACTAAAAAAACATTCAACTGGAAATGATCATGAATGAACTGTAAACATAACAAAGTACATATTAAACAGAGAAGGAACACATTGCTAAACTCATACCACAAGAATCTCAGGAATCAGAGCTGCATCATTTCCTTAAAATCTCTGCCAAAACTGTACAATGAGAGCGCTGGGTTTTTTCTTCACACTGCTCCCAGAAATTCCAACCCTTTACAAATGATTTTCAATACCATAAATAACCTCAGAAATGGGAAAGCGAATCGATGAATATAGGGATTCGTTCAATCATCATTAATGAACTGAAGCCAAAGAGCCAACCGTTTGCCAGAGTTGCATTTTCCACCCAAATGACCGATGGAGAGGTCCGGGGACTCAAAACTTGCCCAAATTTCTTGGCCATGCACCATCATTCATGATTCTTCATGACAAATCCAAAAATATAAATTTTTTGCAATTTAGAGCTCCCTATCATAAGTGCACGCCACGTGCGTGGTGCATAGGGAAGTGGCATGGCGCATTGGGCTTGAGGCGCGACGCATAGAGCCTGTGTGTAGCGCATTTTGAAAGAGACGTTTGGAGGCCTTATCGGTGTCAAAATTGGGCGCAGGATAGTGCATTGGAAAGGTCCTTGAGTATACTTTCCAACCCAACTAGAATGTTTCAATTTGGATTTCATTTTTCCTATCAAAAATCAAATCTCCCAAGACTGGTCAAAATGTGCCAAATGAGGCTACCTCAAGGCAGAGTGTTGTTGCAGTCAAGTTTTGAAGGTGTTCCTCAACTCCAAATGGAGCTCATGATCACTCATTGGAAATATATTTGTGTCTAGTTATAATTTTACTCATCAAGTAAGTCATTTGGCTAACAAAGCTAGGAGAAAACTTGATTTTCCCAAGGTCACTTTAGAGGTGCATCAATTCTCCCGAGGCAATTGTAGTTTTGAAATTTCTCTAAAACAGTGACACCTGTGTAAAAAGTGAAGGAGGTTTTTCTTCCATGGCCTATTCTGGAGAAAAACCTCTCTCAGTTTTCCAAAATTCATCTTTTCATGCTCAGAAACATCATTTGAGTGAATTATTGAGCCTTCCTCTGACCTGCAAGTATTATTGAAGCACTTTGAGAACAACAATTTGCAAACCTTAGACCTAATGACCAAGTTGACTCTTTTCTTATCAAGGGTAAACAAGATTGTAAATGATTTCAAGGCTGTCTTAATGAACTTTAATAAATAGAGTTGAGCCAGCAGGACATGGCATAACAGATAAATGAGTGATCAGGTCCTTCCGTTAGATTATGGCATGCCCCTAGCGGAATGCAGCTGAGTGAATGGAGCGAGACACCTAAAAATGAGATGCAGAAAGAGTTTTTATCTCTGATGGAGGACTGACAAGACTGATTCTAACATTCGCTCCAATGGGGGATGGTAGCTCCTTGGAGGTGCCAAGAACAACAGATCTCTGGAAGAGCTAGACAGTGCCTTCATCCCTTGGGCTATGGAGTCATTCAACACAAGACTTTGACACATTTATTCACTGAAAATTGACTTAAACCGACTTAATTATGAAACCAACATGCCTGAAAAACTGACTCAATGCAAAAGGAAATGACTCATGACTGACTTAACTAAAACAAGAACTGACAAAACTTATTCAATGGCTGGAGTCCATCAAGATTCGAGGGTTTCAAATTATGATGACAGCCACCTGCATACTAATGCAATATGTACAATCATGTATAGTGTGTCTTCCAATGTAACCAATCAAGTAGATGCCTCCTTGATTTATTCTCCTCATCAGATCTTCTAGTCAACAACAGATACTGGTAACTTGGCATCCAAAAACATAATTGACCATGATCTCCTTCATCACTGAATAATGCAATAATCACCTTCACTGCTGACTGTAATAGATTTTCCATAGGATCTTGAAAAACATGAAGATTTACCTCCTGCTGAGGAAACAAGATGTCTTTTTCTTTTGATTCTGATCTTCCTTTATAATGTACTTCAGAAAAAGTATGGTCCTGGTCCTCAAAAATTTCTGAACAAGTGGATGGGCAGATTTCCTTTTCAAAGAACATTTCAAAACATGAGACATATGAAGAGGAATCTGAAAGGGAATCCTGAATGGTCTGATCTTCTGAAGTCTGAATATATTGTAGATCATATTCATATGATATGACAGCCAGATTGTCTTTGCATTCATCAATAATGAGAAAAGAAACTTCAAATGATTCTTGAAACCCAACACTATCATTTATATCATCTACCACAAATTCATTTAGACAAACTTTTCTACTTACTTGAACAAAATTCTCATCTTGTTGTTCATGAACTGATTGGATTATCTCTTTATGAAGGCTTTGTTCTGATGACATGAGAACATTTGGATTCATAACTCTGTTTTCTTCATTCCAGGTGATTTTAACAGCAGAATTCTCTTTCATGGGACTTAGTACAATGTTTTCTTGGTCATCACAATCTGAATCTACATCTGAAATGGCTATCTTAACATTATCACATTCTGAATTTGAAACTTGATTTATCTGCATGTTGTCTTCTTCAATGGACAGATCTGAAATTACACTTTTTCTTTCGTCACTTTCAGCCATATAGACCTCTTCAACCTGTTTATCTATGAAGCTGGTTACAGGACTGTCATCCTTTTCAGAAGAGGAAGAAGTTCCACCCTCACCTTCTTGACCATGTGCACACAACAGATCTGTGTTAACTTGATCTAGAACATGATTGTTCAAGAGTTGATCTATTTCATTTTCAGACAAAGGAGATAATGATTTTCTTTTCTCTTGCACAAACAATGATTTTATTCAATATTTTCAAGTGAAGGAGTGTACAAATTTTCCTCAGATTGCTGATCCATTTCATGTAATTCCTGTTGACCATCAAGATGCGAAATTCCTTCATCTTCCACCGTACTACAATCTTGATTCTGTTGCAAATTTTTATGATCGTCTTTATGCTGCTGAAGTGGTTTTTCATACAATGCTTCCATGATTTCTCCATCTATTAAGTCATCACGCCCATAAAAATTCTCAAGATCTTTAATAAAACTATGAACATGGCTACAACAGTCCTGAACTAAAGCCAAGGATGGATACGATTCTTTATACCTTTCAAAGAATATTGTATGAAAATCTTTTAAACAATGAATAGAAGCAGGTGGCAAACTTTCATACCAAGATCAGGCTTTTTCTTCCAGAGTAGCCATAAAAATTTTCATCAAACAGTCTTCAGGAAAATTGATCTTTAGTTTATGCACGTGAATGTGAAATTCCACTAGATGAAGAGCAACATCATTACCTTCCACATTTCTGAACATAGGCAAATTCTGAAGCCAATCCACCTTGGGCATTTTATTTGGGAAACCTGGGATGTGATCTCGGCTCATGGGAGCGTATCTTCTTGCAACCTGATCCATCTTGAAAACCTTAAAGATATTGATCTCTCCGCAGTGGAGTCACCATGAATGATTGATTGCTGGATTCTTTCAGTGAATGGAGTCGCCAGGTGAATGATTTCAGCCTTCTTATGTCTGATCGTTGTTCACCATCAACAATCAGCTCTGAACTTGAGATATGTATTGGGGCAAAACAATCGTCAAGCAAACCATTTTCCATCCCCAGTGGAGTCACCACTATGTTAGAGCCTAAATCTGCCTTAGGTTGAAGGAAGGCAAAATTCAGGGTAACCACAAACCACATTCAGTCTGGTAGCTAGCCCTACCAGAACAGGAGAGGGCTCTCTCCGAGTCACGCTCAGTGAAGAATAAACAATATGGTATGAGATGACTTAAAATGAATACTGATTTTAGGCTAGTAAATAGATATGGGACAAGAGGCAATTTTTTGAATGACTGAATTTTCTGGGTTCTGTGGGACCAAAGGACTGCATGAGCTAGGAAATTAAATCAATGAAACAGAATAGTTCGTGAGGCAAGATAAGTAGGAATCTTAGCAATCAGATTTAAATAAGATGGAGTGGGAAGCTTGTTGAGGGGGCTGAAAAGGGCATATGTGATGAATCCTTTTTAGATAGAAGAAAACACACAGAACATGAACGCTTTTCCAAGGCAGAGCAATAAAATGGATTCTACCTTTCTCACTAAAAAACATTCAACTGGAAATGATCATGAATGAACTATAAACATAACAAAGTACATATGAGATAGAGAAGGAACACATTGCTAAACTCATACCACAGGAATCTCAGGAATCAGAGCTGCATCATTTCATCAAAATCTCTGCCAAAACTGTACAATGAGAGCGTTGGGTTTTTTCTTCACACTGCTCCCAGAAATTCCAACCCTTTACAAATGATTTTCAATACCATAAATAACCTCAGAAGTGGGAAATCAAATCGATGAAGATAGGGAGTCGTCCAATCATCATTAATGAACTGAAGCCGAAGAGCCAACCGTTTTCCAATGTTGCATTTTCGAGCCAAATGACCGATGGAGAGGTCTGGGGACTCAAAACTTGCCCAAATTTCTTAGCCATGCACCATCATTCATGGTTTTTCATGCCAAATCCAAAAATATAATTTTTTTTGCAATTTAGAGCTCCCTAGCACAAGTGCACGCCACGTGCGCGGCGCATAGGGAAGTGGCACAGCGCATTGGGTTTGAGGTGCGGCGCATAGAGCCTGTGCGTACCACATTTTTCAGGAGACTTTTGGAGGCCTTCCTGGTGTCCAAATGGGGCACAGAATAGCTCGTTGTAAATTTAGTTGAGTCTACTTTCCAACCCAACTATAAAGTTTCAGTTTGGAGTTCATTATCCCTATCAAAAATCAAATCTCCCAAGACTGGTCAAAATGTGCCAAATGAGGCTGCCTCAAGGCAGAGTGCTGGTGCAGTCAACGTTTGAAGGTGTTCCTAAACTCCAAATTGAGCTCATGATAGCTCATTGGAAAGCTCTTTGTGTCTAGTTATAATTTTACTCATCAAAAAAGTCATTTTTCTAACCAAGCTATGAGAAAAAATTATTTTCCCAAGGTCACTTTAGAGGTGCATCAATTCTCCTCAGGAAATTGTATTTTTGACATTTCTCTAAAACCGTGACACTTGTGTAAAAAATGAAGGAGGGTTTTCTTCCTTGGAATATGGTGGACAAAAACCTCTCTCAGGTTTCCAAAATACATCTTTTCGTGCTCAGAAACATCATTTGAGTGAATTATTGAGCCTTCCTCTGGCCTGCATGTATTATTGAAGCACTTTGAGAACAACAATTTGCAAACCTTAGACCTAATGACCAAGTGGGCTCTTTGCTTATCTAGTTATAAAAAAAATACTTTAAATGATTTCAAGACTGTCTTAATGAACTTTAACAAACAGAGCTGAGCCAGCAAGACATGGCATAAGGGATAAATGAGTGACCAGGTTCTTCCGTCAGATTATGGCATGCCCCTAGCGGAATGCAGCTAAGTGAATGGAGTGAGACACCTAAAAATGAGATGTAGAAAGAGTTTTGATCTCTGATGGAGGACTGAAAGGACTGACTCTAACACCCCTTACAGACTAGGTGTCTAATATTGTTCCGGTGACTAAAAAATAGGGCACGATGTGTGTTTACATGGATTATCGAGATCTTAATCGTGCCTTTCCTAAAGATATCCATCCTACTCCCTTCATTGATCAAATCATTGATGAATGTTCCAGGAGAGATATATTTTACTTTATGGACGGTTTTTATACTTATAACCAAATCGATATCTTACCAACCGACCAAGAAAATACAACCTTTATCTACCCATGGGGTACATTCGCGTACAAGAAGCTCCCTTTCAGCCTCAAAAATGCTGGAGCCACGTTGCAATGCGCAAGTTCCTATGTGTTTCATGATATTCGCAACATTTTCCAACCTTACTTGGATGACCTTCCTACCCATTCTCGTAAGCGCCAAGATCACCCAGACCATCTTTGGTAGATTTTTGTACATTGTAGACACTATAACATTTAGTTAAATCCACACAAATGTGTTTTCTGCGTGGAATCAGGATGACTCCTCGGCTTCATCATTTCCAAGGACGGTATTCGCCTGGATCTGCTAAAAGTCGAGGCCATTGTAAATTTACCCCCTCCATATTCACTACACCAACTCCAGAGCCTGCAAGGAAAGGCCAACTTTCTCTGTTGTTTTATACCCAATTATGTCAGGCTAGCCACAAGATTTACCCAATTTCTCAAACAAGGAATGCCCTTTGCGTGGAATGAGGTGGCCCAAAAATATTGTGATGATCTTAAGGTTGTCCTCATAAATTCTCCTCTATTGCATCTACCAGACTATTATAGAGATTACTTCCTTTACCTAGATGCAACCCCTAGCACCATTACTATGGTGCTGGTCCAAGATGACGACGAAGGCAGTGAACATGTGATCTACTACCTTAGTCGAAATCTCCTTGACACTGAAACACGTTATGCACATCTCAAGAAGTTGGATTTGTGTGCCATTTAGGTTGTTCAACACTTTAGGGACTATATCCTTTATGTATGACTACAGTGATTTCTGAATGCAACCTTATGACCTATATCCTAACTCGTCAATTGCTGGGGGGAAAAGTATTCTAAATGGATCATTATCCTAGAAGAATTTGATTTGGTATTCACTACGGCCAAATCTGAGAAGTCAATTGTTTTCACTGAATTGATTTGTTCCCTTCCCTCCAAAGCTCCTTGACACTAAACAATGTTATGAACATGTCGAGAAGTTGGCTTTGGCTACTATTTAGGTTTCTCAACGCTTTTGGCACTATATCCTTTTACGTATAACTGTAGTTATTTTTGAATGCAACCCTATGACCTATATCCTAACTCGTCAGTTGCTAGGGGGAAAGTATTATAAATGGATCGTTATACTACAAGAATTCAATTTTGTCTTCACTATGGACAAATCTAAGAAGTCACTTGTTTTCACTGAATTGATTTGTTCCCTTCCCTCCAAAGCTCTCCCTGCTAGTGCAGATGAACAGCTTCTAGATGAGACCCTTTTCCTGATTAGCACCCTTAATCCATGGTATGGTGATATCATCGTGTATCTCCAAACCTCCACGTTTCGGTCTGTGTTGACCAAGGATGATCATAGAAGGATTCGACATCATTCCCAACCCTACCTTATTATTGGTGATACTTTATACCATTTCAATGTCGATTCTATTCTTTTTCGATGCCTCACGATCGAGGAGGCTAAAAGAGATCTCAATGATTTCCACTCTGGGTCATGTGGTGCTCATATGTCTAGTTATGCTACAGCTGAGAAAATCCTTCACGCTGGTTATTTCTGACCATCTATCTTTAAATATTGCATTTTTGTTGTCCGCAAGTTTCACGAATGTCAAATTTATCAACGCAAGATGCACGCCCCACTCACTCACCTACGCCCCGTCATTATTGTTAGTCCCTTTTCCAAATGGGGCATCAATTATATGACATGTAACCCTCATACCGTCGAGGGACATGGCTATATTATCGTAGTTGTGGATTATTTCACCAAATGGCTCGAAGCTATTCCTACATATTCTGCAGATGGTAAGACGGCGACTCAATTCTTTTTTAATCATGTTATTTTTAGGTTCGGCGTACCCCAAGCCATTGTCACAGACCATGGCTCCCATTTCAGAGATTACATGATGATAAAACTCACATTTGCATTGGGCTTGTGCCATGATGGCTTGACCCCATATTACCCTCAGGCCAACATCCAAGTTGAAGCCGTGAACAAGGGTTTGGTCACCATGCTACAGTGTACTATTGGGATGCACAAGTCAAATTGGCATCTCATGCTTTTTTCAGCTCTATCAGCCTACCGAACTTCAACCAAAGACGCAACTGGTTTCACACCTTTCCAGCTAGTCTATAGTCTAGAAGCAAAATTGCCTTTCGAATGTGAGATTCCTTCACTCAAGCTAGCTATTGAACTCCTCCCTAAAACATCACCTCAAGAGGAACGCCTCTTATATTTATAATGAATGGATGAGACTAATCGTCTCGTTGTCTTGGTCATCGAAGCATAAAATAAATGGGTCAAATCCCATTTTGATCAGCTGGTCTCCCCTCGTGCATTCTCTGAGGGTGATTTGGTCCTGCTATACGACCAAGCTAATGATAAGCTAGAGGTAGACAAGTTCAAACCTATGTGGCATGGGCCCCATATTTTAAAATGTGTTTTACATAAAGAAGCCTATGAGCTTATTGATTATGAAGGAAATCCTCTCGATAAGCCCTGAAACGGGCTTTACCTAAAAAAGTACTATCCTTAGGTCATCTTGCATGGATACTTATGTACGTTAGTGTGTGATTCATTTTTTTACAATGTGGTTTTGTGTGATAGTTTTCAAACAAATTTCCTTTTTACTATGGTTTTCTTGCTTTGTAGATGCCTGCAACTCCTCATGTTGGTTTCGTCGATGGCGCTTGAGTAGTACCCAGAACTTATCATCTATGGCATGGGCTATCCATGACCCTAACGGTGAGTTGGTTGACCTTCAAGGTATCTTCCTGGGTCGTACAATCAACAACATTGTTGAATACAGTGCGATCATCGAACTATTGTCAGAAGCCATTGCTCTAGGAATCAAACAATTGGTTGTCAACCTGGATTCACATCTTTTCGTCCTTCAACTCAATGGGCAATATTTTGTCAGTAACCCTCAAATATTATGAATGTATCTCTGTATTCGTCTATTCGAAAGACATTTTGATTATATTACATATCATCATATTCCTAGACGCATGAATATATTGATAGATGCATTAGCTAATTACATGTTGGATACAAAACATGTAAAAGGTAAGACAAACCATTTGTACCATAATAGACAGGAAAATACAACATATATATATATATATATATATAAGAATGTTTGATACATCAAAACCCTAAAAATTAATAGGTGTGTCTATAATAACATCAGCAACGTGTAAGACTCGTACATTCGTGGCACGCAGGCCTCAAAAAATATGTAGGTGCTAGACCTAGGAACTACTCAGTATGGTGGTCATGGTAGTATGAGACAGCTTGTGTAACACGACTCAGCAATGGGTGGATCCAATCTAAGACTCCCACTGTGTTCCTCTGGTACCAATGAGGCATGTCTCATATCCGAGCATACTCCGGGATACCATGAGTGAACCCCTCAAGGTTCCTTGTGATATCCTCCTCATTATTGCTTCCTTCTTGGTAAGGGGAGACAACATCAATAGGACGAGGGACGCGCCTGGTTATCGAGGACATCCCGACTGGCCGCTCTGGTCCAACATCTACATAAAGAAGAGTAATGTTATAAGCATTACCAAAAAATAATTAAAAAACATAAAAATCAAAAAGTTTTGATTTTTTACCTTCATCATCGAAGTCCTCTCCATCTGGTAAGGGCATATCTGGGTCTCCATGGAAATCGGTGCCGTTGTATGGCTTGTCCTCCATGACGATCTTCTGTTGTCGTAGCCATGAGAAGAATGTTGGTCAGTATGACATATGCTGACCCCCAGTGATCCTGGGCATTAGAGGACTCCAGCGGGCCATATGTGGATCGCATGTCGTAGGAGGATTGACCTCAGTCAATTGATACTAGAACAATTACACTTGTTCCACAAAGAAGGTTACAAGTACTGATCCAAAGCCAAATTTCTTCAAATTCCCCGCCTTGGCCTTGGACAACTAGCGCTCGATGTTCATCTTCATGGCCTCTGCCCAGTTGAATATTGTAGGAGCTATGCAGTCAATAGCATATAGGAACCTCAACTTGTTAGTCTCATGTTTCACCTTAGACCCCGCCACTCTATTGATAGTCAATAGAAGCACCCTCAGTGTCAAATCCCGCACACTGGAAATCTCTATCTTCCCACTCTTGGATTTCAGGGCCTCAGGATAATGTTCGGCAAGCAGGGAAGATATGCTTGCCCCAACCGGACGTGACCCATACAAGTTCACTGGCTCACCTCTATGAGACAATGCAATGATGAAGTAGATATATGAATTTGTCAACTCTAGCTCGTAGTCCCCAATGACAAAAATCTCGTGATTGATGTCCCAAAGGCTTATCAAGTATTGAAGCAACTTGAGCTGGGTTCGCATCCTGGTGTAACGAAAAATTTGAGGAGCCCACAAACCCTCAAAGCCTCCAAGCAATTTGGATCATTCAATGCCTGGGTGTCAACATCTTCGTGTTCTCTTTCCTTCTAGTCCAACATTTTCAACAATTTCTCTCCTGCAAAAGCCATTAATTTGAGTCAATTATCAATTTTGGCACTTAAATTCCAGTTTTAACAGTCAGTTCTTGAGAAAAAATGGTTTTTCCCTATCCATGGCATCGACACACCTATTTTAGAAACAATCACACCAGTTGGCATGGATGGTTATGCAAATAACCCTCGGTTGGTGCGATCCCGTGCCCAGAAATCGCGCTAACCGAGGGTGAAAATAATTATCAAAAACCTTCCTAAAAATCCAAAAAATGGCTAAAACCATAAATGAATGCCATGAAAATGGAGCTTAGGGCTTCAGTTTTTACCTGGAACCGACGGCTCAACGATTGACCTCCCGGATCTCCCGCAATCTGCTCTAGAAAAACTACAGAAAAAGTAGGTAAAATGTCTTCACTACAAAGGTAAAATGGTAAATGGTAAAAATATATTTACATTTCCCCTTTTTATTCATTTTTTCATGAAACTATCAGGTTTTGTAAATATTTTTGACCTATTTTACCTCAAGGAATCGATAATACACTTTCCCTTACTTATGTAGCAACAGGTGATGGATGTTCGATGATGATGATGAGTCACATTTCAACTCTTTTCTCGACTCGTTAAACTCATATGAAAAGATTTCAAAGTATTTTTCCCTTTTTGGCTCGTTAAAGTGAATAAAAATGGGGGTTCCGCTTTTAGCTCTTTTCTGACCCTTTTAAAAGCGAAAAGATGGCCGAGCCCTTGTCGTTTCGAACTTGTTAATGGATGCAAAATGTCGTGTGCCCAGTATAAGTTTACCCTTTTTTTGGGCGGGGACGCACTATTTACAAAAAAGGTACTGCTTGACTGAAATGGTCAAGCAGTTCTCTCAATTATTTTTTTCTACCTTTTGGGGCTTGAGAGACACAAATGTATGAAAAGGGACCACGTGGAGTTTTCTTTTACATGTCTTTTTCAAAGTCTCTAAACATGAAAAAGATACTGATTTACACCTTTATTGGACTCGTTAAACTATTAAACGACATCGCATTCATCACCATGACGAACACGAGATTCTCCTTCCTAGGGCTCGTTAAACTTAGTAGGTCGGATTCATCCAAAGGATGAACTTACAATGCAAACATATGTTATCCCCTTCAAGCTTGCGATTAAAAAATAATTGGGGTACTTGTGAGAAATGGTGGGGGAAAATTTGGAAATCTATTGAGTCATGTCGGCAGCTTACTCTTTAACATGACACTCTTTGCTTCGTGTCAGGTTGGGACATCCTCCTTTGTATCATTGACCTTCCTGGGTTTTAGCCATTCATTTTTTCCTTCCATTTGATCTCTGCCACATCATCATGACCACCGATCCTATGGATCCAAAAGATGCCAAACTTCCAGTTGTGTCATTGATATGTTCAAGATTTTTCCTTCTGCAATTACACTTACCTCTGATTATCTGTATCATCCAAAATCATTTTGTTGTTGGCATTATGACACAGGTTTGGCTCTATGGCACAGGTGTTGTCCTTGATGGAAACTCACTCAAATGGCAGATCACAGTTTAGGCTCTCAGAATGAAAGAAAATGAGGTATACGCAGGTTCCTCGTAACAAAGGCGCATATACACGTGGGATTGCTAATCAAAAGGTGCGTATACATATGCATGCACTTTCATGCAAAAAAAAGTGCGTACATGTGGGAAAAATTATGGTTGGTCCATGGTATTTAGTCCGACATATTTGAACCTATGGTTTTGGTCCTTGGTATTGCATCCAAAGTCTTGAACCCAGGTATTGGGTCCCTAGTATTAGTTCTATAATGGTTTTGGACCATGCTTTGAGTAAGGCCTAAGGCTATAAAAGGGAAAAGAAATCATTTGGCAAGAAAATTGACTCAAGTGTTGAATATCTTATGAGAAGCAAGATCTAGAATACTGGTTATTAACTTATGGTCTTGTTGATGCCTCGAAAATCGCTGCAACAACATTGGGGGATAACCACCCGGTCCGGACCTTAAAGCAGCTCCTTCGTTTGGTGTGGTGGCTCCGACTGGTTTAACTAGGTCTAGTTACCTTCTCCCTATTGCTATTGGTTTATAATGTATCTTTAACTACCAATAGACAAGGATATCAGATCACTTCTTCTTGCTGATCAGGCAAGAGAATGACCCTTAAGCTGATTTGGGTTCAGCCAAGCCACAACTAAAATTTTGCCTCTTTGAGGAGAGGACTTAACAGAATGTAAATTACTCTAAATGCAAGCTTATTCTATGAGCAAGCAATTAGAACTAATCTAAATCCATCTTAATTTAGCCATATATGATCTAACCCAACTAAGAGCAAGATAATTTATGTTTGGAAGATATGTCCTTGTTTATAATGAATTATCAAATTAATGAAGTAGTTCATAACTGACATTATGGATAACAGAACACATCCTCTTGAGACCTTCTTACTGAAATAAAAACCAACAACATCAGGAGTGTTCACAAAATGAATTTTGATATCAAATCAATAAATCCAATAATTGAATAATGATATGTGGAAATAGTTCACAACACATTATCATTCAATAAATCAGTTTCATAAGACAGATTTCAAAGTAAGTAGTTACTCAAAAATGAGAAATTAATCCATAAAAACAGAGATACATAATAACAAGATTGAGACAAATTACCCATATTGACAATAGTGCACAAACATGAATAAAATGACACATTGCTGTCACCATAAAATTAAAACTGATATTTGAAACAGTAGTATTGGAAATACCAATTTATTGCATCTATTTCACCGTCCTTGGTCTCCAACAGCCCTTTACATTGCTTGAACTTCTGCCTTCAAAACTAGAGCCACAATAGTGCAAACTCTGCCCCTCACACATAATTCCAGATACAAAGGGAAAATCCTCAATAATCCCCAGATCTGAGATTTTCTCTCCCCTCTCCTACAACTCTAAATTCCTATTACAGTAGTGCTTTCAGAAGTTTAAAATTGCAGCGGAGAGCAGCCCTTTTATTACATTCTGCAATCTATTATTTATACTATTTGAAAAGGAATTTTGGAGAGGAGAGTTTGTTGAAGAGAAATCTGCCAAATACAATTTTACTTGCTCAAAATTCTGATCTTCAATTGCTGAAGCATTGTCATTGACTGAGATCTTTTTCTCCATATTTCTTCCACTGTTTTCCTGCAAAAAGAAATCAAAATAAATTAAAATGCAACAATAAAATCAACATGGCATTGCTGGCCTTTAAATCAAATCCAATCAAATTCTATTTAAATAAATAATTGAAAATAAAATATAAAGTTTCTCTTGATGCCTGGGATGGTTTGATTGGCAAAGAATATCATTGACCAATGGATCTGCATTTAGAATAGGCTTTCGACAAATGAAAATGAATAAAATAACTCAGAAAATTGATTTTGTTTTCAAAATTCGGAGCTTGATCTTCTGTCTGATTTTTGACTCAATAAATGATTAAATCTGTTGGTAAAACCTCCTCCAAAATGTTCTCCTTGATTTTCTCTTTCCAATAAGTCGTCCTGGGCCTCATTTGGCCAAATATAACTCAATTTATGAGCCTCCAAAGTTGATGGATCAAATCTGGCATGAATCTGGAAATTCTGTTGCTGGGCTAAAAATCAAAATTCTCATTAAAAATTAAATCTTAAATTAGAATTTTAATTAATTCTAAATTAATTGTTAATTATAAGCTAAACTAATTATTAATAACCTATTTATTAATCTAATTAACTGATATCTAATTATCGATTTATAAACAAATTTAATCTAATTAAAAACTAATCAATATTAATCTAAATGATATTTAAATTTTATATTAAATTAATTAAATATTACAATATAATTAATTAATTTAATTAATATAATATATTACATATTATTAATTAATTTAATTAATATAATATAATATATTACATTTAACATATATAAACTAATATTAAAGATATACTAACCTACACTACTTTCCACTCATTCTACTCACGTATGAGTGAGTTTTAAAATCTAAAAAATCTAAAACAAAAACCCATGTGTAATAAAACTTACGCTAATGCTTGTTAATGATCGCGGAATCGCATCGGCATCGGGAATGAGTGTATAGGTTTTCAAAAGTGTTACAATGCTAAAGTCCCCGGTGAGATATCGGCAATCGGCGTCGGGGGTATGAGTCCATCGGGGTTTTAAAAACATGTCATTTGAAAGCTCCCGATGCGATCAATGCTTCCGATGCGATTATAATTTATTTTTTTATATAATTTTTATATATTAAATTTTAATTTAATTTAATTAATTATATTTTAAATAATAATTAATTTAATATTTAATATTAAAGATTTTTTTTTATTTTTTTTATTTTGGTTTATTTTATAAACACTACCACTATTTTTAATAGAATGAAAAATAAATTATAGCCACTTTGAAATTATGATTTTTCGAGATTAATAATTTATTGGAGTAAATTACTAAAATCTGGTTGCTTAATGATTTGGCTATATGGAAAAATGTTAATAAAAACTCACTACGGGTTAATATTTAAAATGAATGCATTATTGAACTAATTTATCTACAAAATGCAATATTGTACATTTTATGCATTTTTTAACCCAGGCTAGGTAAATGATGAGACTTCAAAGGAGTGCCATTTTCAAACTAGTTGACCAAATGAGGTGAAACAAGCGTCAATGGGAAGCTTATAAAAAATCGATTCTAACAAAACAATCAAAACAAGAATCCAAGGAAAACGAAAAATTAACAAAAGCGTAGGGAAATCAACTAAATAAAAATCCAAAAAGGTGTTTAGCCAAAAAATTTTATAGAAAGGGTCCCCATTATTTGAGTTGAGAAAGTCAAAAATGGGGGGTTGTGTTTTTACCACAACAGGTGCATAGATGGATCTGAATCAAGGAGAAACCTGAGCATTACAAGATGGATAAGTCCTATTGAGGGTTCAAATCTCAAGACTTGAATTGTAGTATCTTTGTGTGATTCTGATCTATTATATTTGACGCATGAATTGATCTATGAATTTGATAATCTGGGTATAATTAATGCTTGAATACTTGAAAAGGGAAAAATGTCTTTCATAGATCTGTACATATGTTCAGTGCAACGAAGGCATGTATACACACTGTTTTAGTAATTCAAGGAAGCGTATACGCAAGTTTGCCTTCATACAGAAGCCTGTGCACGCAGGTTCCTCATTTTGAAGTAGTGTACGTCTCATAAAATATGTTTTAGCTACTTTGGTTTATTGTTGTTGTATTCTGGGTTCAAGATTGGTGTCTGGTCATTGTTATTATCTGGTTACAACATTGAGAGAAGTGGTTATTTGATTCAAATTTATGAAACGTGGTCCCTGGAAGAAAAGAGAAGGTTGTAGCTTTCTGTAGGTCAACACCTACGTACTAGTACCTTAGCTAGTACAAAAGCTAAGGGGGTTATAGCTCCCTTCCAGAAGAAGCTGGAGAATGAGAGAAGGTTGTAGCTTTCTATAGGTTGCAGCCTGTGTACTGGTATAAGGCTGCATCAGTACAGAATCATTGTAAAAAGAAGTTTCTAATTGAAAGAAGATAGAGACAAATTGCAGCAGGTGGTTTTCACCCACATTGGGTTTCCACCTTATATCTTGTGTTCTTGTGTGTGACTGTCTGCATTATTTTTTTGTTCCTGGTTAATGTTTATATAGTTCTGACATCAGAATCTGAAGAATAATTAAATTATAAGTTATACGCTAGTTTCCTTAACTGAAGTTGCATATATACGCTGGTTTCACTAACCTAAGTAGCATATACAAATCTCTGTATGAATTGAAAAATAATTGACCTGATAATATTGATTCACCCCCCCCCCCCCTCTCAGTATTATTTCCAACAATTGGAATTAGAGCAGGTCCTTCAGAAGAAGCTTGATCGCTTGGAAGGAAGATCTATCATCATGAGCAACTACGAAAAGGAGGCATCGATTAGGCCACCAATTTTTGATGGGAGCAACTTCGTCTATTGGAAGGTAAGAATCACAACCTATCTTCAATCTCTTGGTATAGAAGTTTGGGATATCATAGAAACAAGATACACATTTCCATCAGCAACTCCAATAGATACGGCTGGTAAAAAGCAGTATGAAACGAATGCCAAGGTTGTCAATACTTTATTAGGGAGTCTATCTCAATCAAAATTCGTCAAGGTTATGCAGCTCAAAACCGTAAAAGAAATATGGGACAAGATTGTTTTGAGCTATGAAGGAGATGATGAGGTAAAACGATCTAAACTACAAACTCTCAGAATTCAATATGAAAATATTAGAATGCATAATGATGAAAGCGTGGCTAACTATTTCCTACGTATAGATGAGATTGTTAATTGTATGAAAAACTTGGGTGAAGAAATAAAAAGAAGTTGTTTTGGTTGAAAAGGTTCTAAGACCTTTGTCTCCTAAGTTTTATTCAAAAGTTTCTTCCATAGAAGAAAAGTAGAATCTACAGAGCATTACCATGTCACAGCTGCACGGAATCCTAACTTCTTACGAAATGAGAAAAGGTGGACCATCAGACAGGAGAGAAGCTGCATTCAAAGCCTTGGTTGAAAACAAATCAGATCGTAGAATCAAATGCCTCAGGTTTGATCGAGGAGGAGAATTTACCTCGGATGAATTTTTCAATTTTTGTGAAGAACATGGAATAAGAAGGGAATTTTCTACTGCAAGGACTCCTCAGCAAAATGGAGTAGTGGAAAGGATGAACAGAATGGTTCAACAAATGGCTTGTGCTATGCTTGATGAGTCTGGAACTCCTGCAACCTTCTGGGGTGAAGCCACATTTGCTGCAGTTACTATTCTCAACAAGAAAAACGTTCGGGTAAATAGCACTCAGACTCCTCATGAACTTTGGTATGGTAAGACTCCCACGGTAAAATACTTCAAAATTTTTGGAAGCAAATGCTACATCAAAAGGACTGATGAAAACCTTGGCAATTTTGAACTTAGAGCAGGCGAAGGCATTCTCCTTGGTTACTCTCCCCACAGCAAAGCATATAAGTGTTACAATAAAAGACTTGGAAAAATTGTTGAAAGTATTGATGTAGTGGTTGATGAAGAAGGAAACACTCCTAGGCAAGTAAAATATGAAGATTTCGAAGATGATGAGGATTATCCTTCAACATCAAATTAGATTCATGATGAAGAAGAAACCCATGACGCACCAGAAGAACAGATAAGGATAGAAGAAAAGACTCCATCCAGATATGTCCGAAAGAATCATCCAGACACTCAAATTTTGGGACAGAAAGAGGTAGGTGTACAAACAAGAAGAAGTATTTCTGAAGCTTCAAACTATCTAGCATTGCTCTCCTCCAATGAACCACAAAATTTAAGAGAAGCATGTAAAGACGAATGTTGGGTCAAGGCCATGGATGAAGAACTTGAGCAGATTGAAAAAAATAACACTTGGGAGTTGGTCCCTAGACCAAAAGATAAGAATGTAATAGGGACAAAATGGATATTCAAAAATAAGCTGAATGAAAATGGGGAAGTCATTAGAAACAAGGTCAAACTTGTTTGTAAAGGGTATGCACAAGAAGAGGGTATTGACTTTGAAGAAACTTTTGCACCAGTTGCTAGACTAGAGGCTATAAGAATGTTCCTTGCCCTCTCTAGCTTTCAAAAGTTCAAAGTATTTCAAATGGATGTGAAATATTCCTTTTTAAATGGGGACTTCGAAGAAGTGTATATTGAGCAACCAGATGGATTTATCCTTGGAAATGATCCAAAACTTGTATACAGACTTAAGAAGGTACTCTGTGGTCTTAAATAGGCTCCAAGGGCTTGGTACTATTGTTTGGAAAAATACCTCCATCGTCAAGGTTTCTCAAAAGGATCAGCAGATATCAATATATATATATATATATATATATATATATATATATATATTAATATATATATATATATATATATATATATATATATTGATAATGATAAATTGCTAATACTTGTTGTATATGGTTATGATATCATCTTTGGCATCAATGAAGAAGTCATGAGTCAAAACTTTGCTTTGGTGATGCAGAAAGAATTTGAAATGTCTTTTCTTGGTGAGCTGGCATATTTCCTTGGTTTACAAATCCAACAAAATAAAGATGGTATCTTTTTATCACAAACCAAGTACCTAAAGCAGATCTTGAAGAAATATGGCATGGAAGATTCAAAATTGGTATGTACCCCTATGGTAACCAGATGCAGCCTCAATGATAATGATGAATCAGCAGCAGTACATCAACCAACCTATATATCCATGATTGGTAGTCTGCTCTATCTGAGAGGTACTCGGCCAGACATCATGCATGCAGTGGGAATAGTTGGAAGATTTCAAGCAAATCCAAAGGAAGCACACCTTTAGGCAGTTAAGAGGATTTTCAAATATCTTCAAGGAACACAAAACTATGGCTTGTGGTATCCTAGAGATGCAGATGTCACACTTCATGCATATACAGATGCAGATTGGGCAGGAAGTGTGGATGACAGAAAAAGCACTAGTGGGGGTGAATTCTTTATGGGTTCCAGATTAGTATCTTGGTTCAGCAAGAAAAAAAGTTCAATTTATTTATCTATAGCTAAAGTAGAATATGTGGTTGTTGCATCTTGCTGCACACAACTCCTTTGGATGATGCAAACTTTGCAAGATTTTCAAATCACTTGTACTCCACCTATCTCCATATTTTGTGATAATACAAGTGCAATCAGTATTTCAAAGAATCTTGTCATGCATTCAAAGACTAAGCACATACCTATCAAGTATCATTTTCTCTAGGAACAAGTGCTTGAACAAAAGGTCAAATTGGAGTATGTTCCCTCTAAGGAACAAGTTGCTGATATACTCACCAAAACACTGCCCAGGGAGACATTTGAATACCTCAGGCAGAAGCTGGGGGTAGTTGATGCATCATCTTGCTGTTGAATCTTGTCTGTTTCAGAGAAAAGTGGTTGTACGCGAGTTTAATGAGGTTGATACGCATACATACGTCGGTTTATGTGGATACAGTCATATATATGTTGGTTGAAGACAATCAGTGGGCTAGGCTCTGGGTAAAAAGAGTCTGATATGGGTCTGACAGAGACCATCTGGCACAAGTTCAGGGGGAGCATATATATCCTTCTAATGATGCATTGTTGGCATTATCTTAGAAGATCTTGATTCAAAGTTGTGTTGGTTTCAGGTGCAGAGGGAGAACATGGTTGCTGGTCTAAATGATGATTGACAGATGCTAACTATCATATTTCATCTATATGCCTTGTATTTCTTTTCTTATCAAGGTCATGTAATGGCCTATCTTGGTTTCCTCACTATGCCTGGGGTGGATGATGTAATGTTCTTGTTTTATCATGTATCCCCACTTGGTTGGGTGGAAGAGTCAATATTGGTATATTCCCACTTGGTTGGGAGATGGATGTATGTATGAGTCTGTAGTGACAGGAAGGTCATTTATGATTTTATAAAGTCATGTTTCTTTTAAAGAACATCTTCTTGCAGACCTTGCCTACAGTCAGGGGGAGCTTGGATAACATAGGAGAACAAAGAATTCAGGATATACTCAGGGGGAGCATAACCCTTTGCCCTTGATGTCAAAGGGGGAGGATGATTTTGAGTGACTTGGGGTTGCCATCAAGTCCAAAGGGGGAGATTGTTGGCATTATGACACAGGTTTGGCTCTATGGCACAGGTGTTGTCCTTGATGGAAACTCACTCAAATGGCAGATCACAGTTCAGGCTCTCAAGATGAAAGAAAATGAGGTATACACAGGTTCCTCATAACAAAGGCGCGTATACACGCGGGATTGCTAATGAAAAGGCGCGTATACATATGCACACACTTTCATGCAAAGAAAAGCACGTACATGTGGGAAAACTTATGGTTGGTCCATGGTATTTAGTCTGACATATTTGAACCTATGGTTTTGGTCCTTGGTATTGCATCCGAAGTGTTGAACCCAGGTATTGGGTCCCTAGTATTGGTTCTAAAATGGTTTTGGACCATGGTTTAAATAAGGCCTAAGGCTATAAAATGGAAAGGAAATCATTTGGCAAGAAAATCGACTCAAGTGTTGAATATCTTATGAGAAGCAAGATCTGGAATACTGGTGATTAACTTATGGTGCATAGCTGGATCTGAATCAAGGAGGAACCTGAGTGTTACAAGATGGATAAGTCCTATTTAAGGGTCAAATCTCAAGACTTGAATTGTAGTATATTTGTGTGATTCTGATCTATTATATTTGACGCATGAATTGATCTATGAATCTGATAATCTAGGTATAATTAATGCTTGAATACTTGAAAAGGGAAAACTGTCTTTCATAGATCTGTACGCAAGTTCGGCGCAGCGAAGGCACATATACACGTTGTTTCAGTAATTCAAAGAAGCATATACGTAGGTTTTCCTTCATACAGAAGCATGTGAATGCAGGTTCCTCATTTTGAAGTAGTGTACGTCTCATACAATATGTTTTAGCTACTTTGGTGTATTGCTGCAGTATTCTGGGTTCAAGATTGGTGTCTGGTCACTGTTATTATCTGGTTACAACATTCAGAGAAGTGATTGTTTGATTCAAATTTATGAAACGTGGTCCCTGGAAGAAAAGAGAAGGTTGTAGCTTTTTGTAGGTTAGCACCTACGTACTAGTACCTTAGCTAATACAAAAGCTAAGGGGGTTGTAGCTCCCTTCTAGGAGAAGTTGGAGAACGAGAGAAGGTTGTAGCCTTCTACAGGTTGTAGCCTGCGTACTAGTATAAGACTGCACCAATATAGAATCACTGTGAAAAGAAGTTTCTAATTGACAGAAGATAGAAACAAATTGCAGCAGGTGGTTTTCACCCACATTGGGTTTCCAGCTTATATCTTGTGTTCTTGTGTGTGACTGTCCACATTATTTGTGTTTTTGTGTATGAATTGAAAAATAATTAACCTGATAATACTGATTCACCCCCCCCCTCTCAGCATTATTTCCAACATTTTCATCCTCTCGTCTCGCGTTGATGACGTGGGATTCATTATGGCCCTCCTTTGACACGGTCGCTTTCCGTCGACTTCAACTCATTATCTGGGAATTTGATTGAGAGGCTCCCTTCCAATACCTTAGAGATTGCATGCCCTAATGAAAACTTCTTCAAACTCGACAACAAGTTCACATAATTGGCTTTCGATCAAGTTATTTCATGGGTGTTCGACATCAGTTCCTGTATTCACATTCCATGAATTGTGTTGATAGCACCTTGAGGGACATTGTCATTATTGGTGGTTTCTCTCGCGCTTGTTAACATTTTACATCATTGATTGGTAATAAAGCGACTTTCTAGCATGTTTGACATCAACACATCTATTCGCATGCTAGAATCTATACTTTGATCAGGTCATCCTGGAGCGCAAGACCCTAGACTCAGATCACAGAAGTCCAGGTTGTGACGTGGTGTGACATGGTTTATGATGATATGCATGTCTCTTTTAGATGGTTGGATGCGACCAGACCGTGAGTTATCATATGTGATCCTTCTCATTATTGGATGGCTATGACCATACCTCAGTTTCGTTATGATCCTTTTGATAGATGGTTGCATCCATGCCACGGTTCATGTATCATTTGATAGAGATCTCAGTTTATGTATATGTATCTATACTTGTTTGTAGGTTTTTCGATGACAGACCAATTCCTCGAACTAATTTATAAATCATTTCATCCCTCACTCCGGCTTGGCCTTAACCCTTTAGGGGGCATCTATTACACAACGTTTTGTCACTGTCCCTGTACTCCCCATTCCTTGATCCTAGAGGACCTCTACAATGAACCCTGCATGCTTTGCCTTCATGAACAAACTCCCATTATGTCCCTCTTCATGAGCATATCATTTCCCTTTTGCACCATTTCCCTTGAAACTTCTGTTTTTCCCAGTTTACAAGACCGACGCTAATGCCCTTTGTCTACCCCGCGGAAATGTGAAAATATTAGTACTACTCCTTGCACCGATCACAGTGACTGATCTGTGTTCTAGTTGCGCCAGTCTTGTTATGGAAAGTTTTTTAAATTAGAACCGAAGCTTCCATCTCTAGAAGCTCTGTAATGGAAGTTTGGTAAATGGTTTGGCCGGATGGGGTCGAGGATGAAAGTTTGGGTTCCTTTCCCATATAATGATGGAACTACCTCAAGGGATAAGTCCTTCTCCCATGAGAAGAGGATCCATCTCCCATCCATATTTCCTATATAAACCTCCCTTCTTCCCAAGCACAAGCTAGTTATAGTGTTGGCTGAGTGTGAGTATACTATTTTGATTAGACAAGCAAGCTATTACTAGTTGTGTGAGG
Source organism: Pinus taeda (assembly GCA_000404065.3). Lineage (NCBI taxonomy): Eukaryota > Viridiplantae > Streptophyta > Pinopsida > Pinales > Pinaceae > Pinus > Pinus taeda. The sequence goes on along the minus strand of APFE030592939.1, from coordinate 164,669 downwards.
GAGAAGTGTGTTTGGTTTGGAGTGAAGCCTAAAGGGAAGATCCTTTAAACTATTGTTGTTTGAATCCATCATGGAGTGCTAGGAGAAGTGTGTGGGAACCCAGTCTTGTCAGAGGAAGACTGCGATGTCAAGGCAAATGGTTGTAATCTCTTTTTGATATTAATATTGGCAACTATAATGATTGATTTCCTACATGTTTTGTAATATTACATATCCATGTCTTAATGCTTCTTGACTCATTAAGTAGGTTGAATTGCAATTTTCCTATTATTATGTTTGCGTGTTGTTGTTGTTTACTTGTTTCAAGAGCTTGAAGAAGGAAGTAAGAGATTTTTGGAGCAAGAAAGCGAGGTCATCATCAAGAAGGATAAGCAACCAAGAGGTAGGCCCTCTTGATTGATTCTAACCTAAGGGTATCTTTCATAGAATGTATTTGTTGTGGCTAGATCCATTATCGGGCTAGAGGAATTCGTTCGTGTCTACACTTATAACTTTACTTCACCACAAGGGGGCATCTGTTACACAGAATTTTGTCACTATCCCTATACTTCCCTTTCCTTGATCCTGGAGGATCTCTACAATAAACCCTACATGCTTTCTTTTCATGAAGAAACTCCCATTGTGTCCCTTTTCATGAGTAGAACAATTCCCTTTTGCATCATTTCCCAAAAATCTTTTGTTTTTCCTAGTTTACAAGACTAACGCTAATGACCCTTGTCCTCCTTGCACCAATATTCATGGATTAACACTATCTCTAGTGCTAACCAGAGTGACTGGGATTTGTTTCAGTCGTGCCAATCCTCTTTTGGAAATTTTGTTAAATAAGGAGTCGAAGCTTCCAGCACTAGAAGCTTCGTAACGGAAGTCGCGTAAATGGTTGAGCCGTATGGAATCGAGGATGTCAGTTTGAGCTCCTTTCCCCTATAAGGATGGAACTACCTCAAGATATAAGACCTTCTCCCATGATAATAGGAACCATCTCCCATTCATTCATGCTATATAAACCTCCATTTTTCCAAAGCACAAGCTAGTGTTAATGTTGGTGTGCTAGTGCTAATTAAGTATGGAGTAAACAACAAGCTATTCATAGTTGTAGCTCTCTAATTGTGTGTGAGGGAGACGTGTGAATTTGGTTTAGTGTGAAGCCTAAAGGGAATATCCTTGAAACTATCATTGTTGAGGCCATTATGGAATGCTAATGGAAGTGTGTGGGAACCTCTTCTTGATTTAATATATTGCAACTATTGACTGATTTCCTATATAATGTGTCATCTCACATGTTTATGTCTTAATGCTTCTTGACTTGTTAAGTAGGTTGAATTACAATCTATCTATTATCACGGTTATTGTTTACTTGTTTCGAGTGTTCGAAGAAGGAAACAGGAGATAGTTGGAGTGAGCAAGCAAGGTCAACAACAAAAGGGATAATCGTACTAAGAGGTAGCCCATGTTAATTGGTTCTAACCTAAGGAAATCTTCCATAGAATGTATTGTTAGTGGCTAGACCCACTATCGGGCTAAAGGAATTGTTTGTGTCCGCACTTATAATTTTACTTCACCTCAACCTGAGGTCCTCATAGAATAATTTTTGAGCCTTAAGGCTAAATTTCATATCAAAGTCAATCAACTAGAGTGGGGCACTACAATTTTAAAACTGATTACTATATGTATTACCCCAAAATAAATATCAACAATTTGACAAATGAGTATATCTAATTTTGACTAAAAATCATTAATATATAAATATTAATTAGTTTTATTAGTTTTGAAAGTTTTATAATGTTTTTATTTAAAAATAAATTCCTCGTCACAATTATAATCATAATGAATTGTGGAAAGCCATTCCCTTTTCATAAAATATAATTAAATTTTACTCATATTTTTATAATGATAATATTTTTATTTTTAAAGTTATTTTAATTATGCTTTTTTTTTGAATTTTATTATAAATAAAAATAATAATGAATAATTCGTTTTAATAACTTTAGATTTTGGTAGTAGTGTTTATATAAATTTTTTGATAACTTTTCATTTTTTTTTAGGGAAAATGAGAAAGGGTTTTGTATTAATAACAACTGGAGAATGGGTAAAAACCTTGATAATAGCTTTTTGAAATTTGATTGTGGATATATACATTTGTCCATACAAACAACATGTCAGCTCTAAAGTTGTGATTCATGCTTATACAAAAAACGCCTCTACTAAGAACATGACAAAAATACCCCGTTGCAATATAGCATTAGATATTAATGGATATTAAAAAAACATAGTATACTAACTTTATTCCCAACCATCAAATGTGACCATTTCCAAGAGAATCAACTCCTCATGGGTGACATGGCTTCTTGTTCTTGGGAGCAACATTGGAACCAATGCCTCTCGAGCCAAAATGAGCACTTCTTGATATGAAATTTTCCAATGTCAAGACCCATGCACTAAGAGAGCAAACCTCCTCATGCAAACCATTCATGTAATGCTCCATATTACTTATATGACAAAGAAACTTGGCTTCCAAGAGAAGCTAAAAATATCGACATTGTTTTTTCACAAAATAATCATGTTAATGTGTAGCTTCTAGCAAAGCTTTGGCCCAATATAAAATCCTATTGAGAATCAATCCTTCATTATCATGATCTGAGATAAATGAAGGCTCCACCATGTCCAAAAAAAACCACTAAATGCAAGAAGATAACACAACATCCAATTTGAAATGTTCTCCAGAACCAGTAAAGAACATCATCCCATAGAGGCCCAAGGAAGCCTAACAAACCTTTAAATAAGTGACGTTGGAACTCTAGCACGAGTTGCAGTATATCGATATTAAATCCAACCTTCTTCACAATAAATATATCATCATTTCCGTAGAAATTTCCACCAACTCCAAACATAGGATAAATAAATATAATTACCACCCCAATAATAGAAGAGCTATGAATGTGAACCACATGTTGTAAGGGGTATGCCACTGGGAAAGATTTTTGAAAATTCAGGGTCGTAAATTGGGAAGCCACTAGACCACAAAGCCCTTCCATCTCTTTAATCAACTAAGGATAGGGTATATGACCTCATCCTAAGGTGGATTAAACTTTTCATAATGACATACATAAGAATGGTGATAAAACTTCTTGAGGTTTTGATCATAAAGAATAGGGACATAGTTAGTCATACCATGATTTATCTCTATTCTGCTTGGTCCAAGGGTGGAGCCTTTTTTCGTCAACACATATTCCATAAAATTTAAGTGTCTATACACATGGAAAAATATAGTGGCTCAAAATGTGAGTCAATTAGGGAAATCCTTTGAATAAAGGGAGGGTGATCTAAGAGAAAAAAACAAAAGACAAAAACAAAAAAATTGTCCTTAATAACTGAGCATTGACTCAGAAAAACCAACAAACTACATATTTTTTTTGTAAGAGCAAGTTTTGGACCTTTCCACAAAGTGGGGAACTAAACTTGATTTTTAATCTCAGTACCATGACCCCAAGAAAATTGAAACATGATTTTTCCATCAGGGCTAAATAAAGCCCCTCCTGCTTCTACCTACCCCAATAAATTTTCATTATTACGTAGGGAATTTAATATGATAAATAATATTAAAGAGAGGTATTGATGTAGATTACTTTATTTTTAAAATATGTTTCTATTTATTATTATATATAATTTAATATATTAATATTAAGAATTAATTTTCATGAGTTTTATACTAAAACTAGGTGTTGGTTTATTCCCAAAATGCTATGGGAAGAAATAGTATATCACCTGTACGATATTAAAAGGGTTGAAGATAAAAAAACAGTTTCTCTTAGATTTCCCATCTGAAAGTGAAATATACTATAATTTTCAAAATATGTTCCACACTACCAACTTCTTTGCCCATTAAGGTAGCAAAACTTTGGTAATATTGGAACACTTCTCTCATTTGTCTTTGAGCATAGAAATAATATATTAAAGAATTTCTATTAATTTCTAACCTAAGATCCAATAAACCATATTGGTCTTAGTGGATTCGCAACATCATCATCATCATTAATACTTTTAAGATTAAGATTAATATATTAATATTAACATTAATATTAATAATCTTAATCTAATATTTAAGAGAAAGGTTAATAACATTAATGTGGACGTTAATAATATTAATAAGTTTTAAGGTTTAATAATAATAATAATCTATAGATTAATACAATGATAATACATTCATATACTCATACTAACATATTAATAACATATTCATTTACTCATTAAGATATTAAGTTACACATTAACATATTAACACATATCAATCATGATTTGATTGGTCAACTGTAGTCAACAAAGAAATCATGTTCAAATATGATAAAACAATACAAATATTGTTCAATATGCCTATAGCTAAACATATGCATCATTCCCAACATACCCATTTTCAACTTTGTTCATCCATAGTCAAGGTTTAAAAAGGTTTCATAATAATAAAATAATAATATTAGCACTAATACTTTTATAACTTTTTCCAACAATGCAACCAATTTTTTCAAACTAGGTCAAATATGGTTTAACATGGTCACAATGGTCTTCCATTGTTATCATGGTTAACCATATTAAGCATGGTTAACCATATTTATTTATAATTAAATTTTGACAACCATGGTTAGCATTGTTCACTCATAGTGAACCATGTTAATTATGATTAACTTGGTTAACCATGTTAATGTTCACCCATAATTAGCCATGTCAATCATGATTGAACTGGTCAACCATGGTCAACATGGACATCATCTTTATCCATAATACAATGGTAGCAATATTTATGATGTTGATGGTTAACCATAGACATCATGCCTAACATACCCATACTCAAACTTAGTTGATCATAACCAACTATATTCAACCATGGTTGACCATAGTCAACATTAAATAATGACGTTTAACCATATTCAATCAACCATAATCAATATTTTTAAAAGTTTAATAATAATAATAATAGGAATAGAAATACTTTTATAACATTTTTCAATAGTGAATGTATTGTCAACCTTGGTCAAACTAAGTCAACTATAATTAATCATAGTGAACATAGTCAACCATATTCATTTACTATTAAACATTAACAATCTTAGTCACTAATGTTCACCTATATTCAACAACAATTGAATATACACAACCATGTTCAAACTTTTACATTCATGTGACAAATAAATATCAACATCACAATGTATCAAATAAAATTCAATGTCATAATGTAATGAACAAAAATCAATGTCATAATGTAATGAACAAAAATTGACATTGCATGTGATGAGAAAAAAATTAATGTCGCAAAGTTGAAAAAAAATTGATATTAGAATATAATCAACAAAAAGTCAATGTCGGAATATGACAAAAAAATAAATGTCAACATGAGCATTAAAGTTAGCCATAGTTAACATGAGTTCTATGATCCATCTTAACTCCAAATATTCTAAATATTGATCCTCTTGGCACTTGATATTTCAATTAACTAACGACCCACCTAGTGCTTTCTAAGTTATTTCTTACTGACTGAAGGACCATGTCCAAATTGGAATCAATCCCTGGGTTAAAACCATAAGGTGCTTGTAGTAATATTGATGAACCACTTAGTGCTTTCTAGCTTCTTGAAGAACCACCTTCATAATGGAATCAATATTTTGATTAAAACCATTAGGTACTTGTTTTTATAATAATAAACTACTTAGTGCCTGCTAAGTGTTTTCCAACTGGCTCATGAAGCATCTTCACAGTGGAATGAATCTGTCGGTTAAAAAAACTGGGTGCTTCCAATTAGGCTAGCAAACCACTTAATGCTTGCTAAGTGCTTGCTGGTTGGTTGACAAACCACCTTCACAATGGAATAATTACCTAGGTTAAAACCACTAGGTGCTTATAGTTAGACTAATGAACTACTTAGTACTTTCTAAGCTCTTACTAACTGACTAGAAAACCACCTTCACAATGCAATCAATATGTGGTTTAAAATCACTAGGTGCTTACAGTTAAACTAACAAAACACTTAGTTCCTAGTAAGTTCTTGCTAACTATATGATGAACCACCTTCATAATGGAGTCAAGCCTTGGGTTAAAACCACTAGGTGATTTTAGTTAGACTGGCAAACCACTTATTTCCTGCTAAGTTCTTGCTAACTAGTTGATGAACCACATTCACAGAGTTCAATCCATTTGTTTAAACCACTAGGTGCTTGTAGTTGGACTTGTGAATTACTTAGTGCTTGCTAAGTTCTTTGTAACTAGCTAACAAACCACAATCATAGTAAAATCAATTCTTGAGTTGAAACCACTAGGTTCTTGTAGTTAGATTGATAAATCACTTAGTGCTTGTTAATTACTTTCTAAGTAGCTTACAAACCACCTTCATATTAGAATCAATCCATTGATATTGAGCACACTCCCCTTTGTAATTTGGGAGTATCCTATATGTTTTAATCTAATGAGTAAGTGGTTCATTGGGTTGTTTACTACAAGAGAGTAGTTGACAAAACCACCTAGAGAGTGGACTCTATCTCTTGAGTGCATGGCCAAACCATTAGTGTGAATTTTCACTTATGCAAGCATTCCCTTAGATTATAGTTCCAACTCAATAATGGTTTGTTGCAAGAGAGATTACAATGTAGTTAGCCTATAGTTGGATGGAGAGTGGACGTACCTCCTTCAGGTTCCAACATATTAATAAACTCATATAAGTTTAACGATTTATGCATATGTGAATTATGAATGATGACTATGCTTATTATGTTAACTATTGATATATAGATCTATATGATTCATGAATGCATGCCTGAATCATTGTATGATCATGGTTGAAAATTACTTATTGTGTCTTTGATTATATCAAATTTTTTGTATTTTCAAATTTTCTTTTCAGACTCTTGAATTCTAAGCTATTTTATATGTTCAGCATTACATGAATGTCCATATTAAACTATTGATTACCTAATTCAATATTGATATAATAATTTTGTGAGTTAAGTAACCTTAGATAAGTTGTGACTAATATCTATAATTAATTGTAATATCTTGAGACTTCATTGATTTAACATGGTACAATACCCCTAAGAGCCTATGCTTAGGCTGAGACAATCATTCTCAAAAATTTGGTGATTCTAGATAGATACCATGGTGTTAAGGAATCCTTAGAAAGTTCCTCAAATGTATCCATGGTCCTTGGCACCAAGGCTTAATCCCAATCCACCATGTGATCATGGTAGCAACTAGGGCATTAATTCTTAAGGAGCTAATGTTTAGTACTCTTTGACACTATTATGTTTAATTGAATTTTTCTTGTCCAAGTTTTGCTCCATTTCAGAGTTACCTAACTTTTCAAGGTTGGATATGTTTCCTCACTTGATATCCTTCTATTGTTGGCACTCATATATGAGATCTAGATGTTTTAGGTATATTAGCCTTAAATATGAGATCATGGTCAAATATAATGTGAGATCATTGTAAGACACAAAGTGCACCTAGTGGGGCCCACACACCAATGTATCGTGGCAGTTCCACACAGATGTCACATGCCATTAGTGATATGGTTTGGAACCATATTAGTGATAAGGTGGAATCTTACCAGTTCTAATTCCTTGTGGTTGTAGCACCTATGCAATATAACATGTAATGAGCGACAATAATGGAGTAGTGGTAGGAGCTACTGTAAAATGGCCCATTTGTCAAACTTGTCAATTGGTTGGACTACCTACTACTCATTAGAAGTACTTAACCCTTGATAAATTCCTACTATTAGAAGATAGAGAGACAAATACCATGAATTATTCCCCATCTATTGGGATCATCAACTAATGGGACTATACACTACTCACAACATCAATCTTCTAGGCTCCATAGGCTACTTTGCACAGTGTGATTGCATAGTAACTAGATTAATGGCCTATGATAATTTCAACCCCCTTTGTTTGTTGTGAGTTAAAGGATGGGGTGGGTGTGACATGAGATGCCCACCATGGGTCCCTCATTAAAGTAACACCACCTTTGAGTAGTGTGATCGGATTGTGTGAATAATTAATGGCCCTCATCCACCTCATGCACCCCCTAGTCTATTGTAAGTTAATGGTGGGTGGGTTTTGAAACTGAAACCCACCCATGGATAAAACCATGTAGTTTTGGTTGGAACAATACCATGGAACACCATGTATGGGTGACTACCTCTTAAATGGACACTGCACTATACTGTCATGGTGGTGCCACTGTGGCATAAAAACATATTACATGAGTGGAATGTAGGGGCCCTAGGTGATCTGGATCTACTTGTGGAGACACAGAAGAGACACGTGGACTTCATGTGGATGCTATGTATAATCCTTTGTTGATGTGGCATTGTGTAATAAGGTAAACATCAAATGGGCATAAAATTCAGTTCAGGATTAAGATTGTGATAAAATTCATATCACTAGAAAACTCTCAAAGAGCCAGATGTGATGGGGGCATCATAATTTAATTCTACAAACTTTGGAAAAGAAGTATTTTACTAACCTAATATTCATAACAAACCTTGGAGGTCGAATTAAGCCATACATGACACCTCCCACAACTTGAGGTAGGACAAGGGAGTGGGAGGATGTGTTACACTAAATCTCCATAAAGTGTTTTCCCATTGAATCTCGCAAGGAATGTTGGATTTGATCAAATTATTTCCATGTTCTGTCCACCCTAACCAATTATGTGCTAGCTTAGATCTGGAAATGTGGTATAAATAACTCAACATGAAAATGTTTTGATAGTGTGGTTATGATATGGAAAACTAACTGACTCATATTAGTAAAAAATAACATAGAGAATTCCAAGGGTGATATTTGAGGAGGATGTGGAGAGAACCAATAGACTTTCCAAAAAACCAAGCACAAACGAGTATAAATTTGGAGGCATGAAGTAATATATAGTGCACATTAAAAGAAGAATATAAAAGAGAGTAGTATGTAGTATTTTAAAGATCTAAGTTAATACCATGTACATAGTTTAAAAGTACATAAAAAAGAGTAGTTTTCCAAAGTTGTGAACAAAATCATATAAAAATACAAATCAAAATCAAATTGGGGTATTGGTTTCTCCTTTAGGTTGGTGCCTAGAAACTAGGGGATTTGTTTCTCTTTCAGGTTGGTGACTATAAATCAAGGAGTTGGGGTCTCCTTTAAGTAGGCTCCTATAAATTATGGGATTGGTGACTTCTTCTAGTTGGTTCTTGTAAATTTATGTAATAGTAGGTTAGTTCTAACAAGCATACACAAACAAATAATATTTGTGGTTTTCTCCCTTTAAGGCTTTCCACATGCATCTAGCGTTGTCATGTGTTGATTACGTGATTAATGCTTATGTTGGAAATACTCTGAGGGGGGTGAATCAATATTTCCCTTTAATTTTCATAATTGGTTAGTTTTCTTAAACATTTAGAGCATTAAAATAAACATACAAATCATCATCACATCAATGGATAGTACATGAAATATTTGTCTTAACCAGATGTTGTGTTATGCATGATGTACATACAAATATACCATATAAACATGGAAGGAAGTACAAGACTTCCCATGGGTTTTTACTAGAAATACTAGAAAGAATCAAATGATCCTTGACTTTGGGTTTTTGTACTAGGGACAATGGCCTAACTACACTTTTCTATTTCACCTACTATTGTTGTTGCACAGCTACATTCTCACTACCTCTATTTCTCCTACCACTACCTCCACTTTTTCCACTGCTATAAGATACACCTCACTATGTACCATTGTTTTATTCTTCATTATTGTCTCTAGTGCTACCACTCTCACTACCTTTGTTATTTCTATTGTTTTTCATTATCACTCCACAACTCCCTCCAATGCCTCTACCCAACCTTTGACTGTCAATACAAGTCACAACTGAAATATTGACTCAACATATGTACACCTCTATAATAATTTTGCTGCTTAAAACCCTAGCTTTTCTTTTTCCAAGTACACGTGTTGAAATTTCAACAATCATTGATCTGAGTTTAGTACGTATAGTCATAACCCTATTAAATCATAGTTTAAGACATGTGACGAGTTTTCAATAGTGATTGTTGAAGATGAATTAAACTTCACTTCATAAGTATAACTTTTATCCTATGTAGGTGTGACATTGACATGCCTTGAATTGATTTCTGAAGAAGTATCTTTGTCACTCTAAGAAGCTAGACCTAAAATTTGTCTACTACTAGATAAAATGGGATGCCACTGATACAGAATGATTATGCAAACCTAAAGAATGGTTCTTTGACTTCAGATCTTAATGCTACATACATTCAAAAGTAGAGCCACTAGTATTCAAATAATTAGGAATTCCTACTTCAACTCTTATTAGATCAAGATGTTTAACAATTCAATTTGTCAATGTTGTCTTGCACATTCTCGATAGGGAACTTCAACATAATATTCATACCATTTTTTTTATAAGCTACAATATTTGTCTAATACTCATACATGAATTTTATTTTTGTTAGCATGTTGTCATTTAATCTTTATCATTTTAGTCTCTGTATATTTGTTATGAAACCAACCAGCTCACAAAAAGATAGAAAACATAAATCAACGCCTTAGAATTCAGCCTCTTCGAGGGGGAAACCTCCTTTACATTACACAAATGAATGATTCCTTGATGATTCAAATGACAAAACCTCCTTTCTATATATAGGAGTCTAACAGTCACAATATAACCCAGCTGACCTAACAATAATAATATAAACGCATAAAAATAACAATAGAGGGATTTTATGGGGCATAGTAATAACAATATGGAGACAATAGGGGCACCACAATATTAATAAGGGATACAACTACAATAGTAATTGGGTAATCACTAGTATTATAGGGACCTAAAATGCCCCTCTCCTTCAAAAAAGTGGTGTCCTTAATGCTTGAGTAGTTCTGGATGCTTTTGTATAAAATTCTCATCCTCCCATGTGGAATCTTCAGTGGATAAGTTCTTCCACTTGATGAGATTCTCTGAAATTGATCGATTTCGTAGCTGTCGAGTTCTTGTTTCTGAGACTGCTTCCAATTCCAATATAATTTTTCCTTCCTCGTCAAGTTCTAGCAATATTGTTTGAACTGGCAGCTTGTCGCCTATAGCCTTCTTTAAACATGAAAAACATCTATATGCATTTTGATTAGCGGGCAGAATGATGCCCCTTAATATTGTCGTCCTTGCACTAGGAAGCGCAAGCCCTCCAGTCCTTGCTCTCCTTTTGTCGAGAAAGCAATCAATTTCAATTTACTTTTTGGGTGCCCCTCTCAAATAAGTAACTAGCACTGGTCGAGCCCCTCTCCTTTTAGTTCTTCAAGTTCCTCTCCTTACTAGTCGAGCCCCTGACGGACCTCTCTTTTGGGGCCCCTCCCCCTTCGTTGCACTCGAGAGGCTGTAGGAAGCTCCATTTGTATGCCATAATACCAATCTTTTGCAACACCTTGTACGGACCATAATACTTTGGTGATAATTTATTATCCTTCTTAGCTTGCTTGAGGGACATTTGTTTATATGGTTGTAGCCATAGGAATATCCAATCACCTACATCAAAACTTTTTTCGCTACGATGTTGATCTGCCTGTTGTTTCATTCTATTCTGCGTGAACATGAGGTTATCCTTTAAGAGTTGGAGGACTTGTTGTTGATGCTCGATGTGATCTTCCACTGCTTGAACCTTAGAATTTTCTTTTAAGTATGATGTGATTGATGGTGGCTGATATCCATAAAGTGCCATAAATGGGGTCATTTTTGTTGCCATATGGAAGGAAGTGTTATACCACCATTTAGCCAGAGGCAACCATTTGACCCATTGTGTCTGTTTATCAGATACAAAGCAACAAAGATATCCTTCCAAACATTTGTTTACTATCCCAGTTTGCCCATCAGATTGAGGATGATAAGATGAGCTATGAGCTAACTGAGTACCGAGACAAGAAAATAATTTTGTCCAAAAATTTCCAATGAAAATGCGATCTCTGTGACTTACAATAATCTTTGGGTTTCCATGTAGCTTTTGAATTGTTTCCATAAATGCAGTAGAAATTGTATTGGCTTTAAATGGATGTGATAATGCACAAAAGTGTGCATACTGGGTAAGTCTGTCAACTACCACCATGATGACACTCTTTCCCTCAGACTTGGGTAAACCTTTGATAAAATCCATTGAAACCTCCTCCCAATGTTGGCTTGGAATGGATAAAGGTTGTAATAGACCCAGGGTCTTAATTGTTTCAACTTTATTTTTTTGGCAAACCAAACATTCTGCTACAAACTTTTGAATATCCAATTTAAGGCCACCCCAAAAAAATTCCTTCTTAACCCTGTGGTAAGTTTTTAAAAATCCTAAATTCCCTCCTAAGGGAGAAGTGTGCAATTCCATAAGAATCTTTTGCTTGAGTTGGAAATTCTTACAGAGGTATAAGTGATCTTTGTACCGTAACGAATCGTTTTTCCAGCTAAATGTATCAGATGTACTGGAATCTTGTTGTAACTTTTCAATAAGTGCCCACACTTCTTCATCATTCTTCCATTCCTCCCTTGCCTCGTTTATCCAATCTGGTTGGATAATAGAAATGGCACACAACAATGCTTCCACATCCTCATCCTTTCTTGAGAGTGCATCTGCCACCACATTTTGCTTCCCTTTTTTGTAGATGATTTCAAAGTCATAACCCAACATCTTTGTGACCCACTTTTGTTGCTCTTCAGAGGATAATCTTTGTTCTAAAAAGTATTTAAGGCTATCATGATCCGTTTTTACCTTGAAGTGTCTTCCCATTAGGTAGGGTTGTCATTTCTTAAGTGCATGTAGTATTGCCAACATTTCCTTCTCATAAATATCTTTGTGTAAAAACTTTCCCTTGACTAGACAACTTTCAAAAGAAATGGGTGCATTAAAACAGCACCAATTCCATTTCCTAAAGCATCACATTCTACAATAAAGGTTTTTGTGAAGTCTAGTGTATCTAAGACTGGTGCTTGGCACATTGCCTCTTTAAGATGTTCGAAGGCCTTTGTTGCTTCTGGAGTCCATGAAAATGCATCTTCCTTCAATAATTTTGTTAGAGATGTTGCTATTCTCCCATAATTCTTAACAAAATTGTGATAATACCCTGTCAACTCGAGAAATCCTCGCAGATGCTTTATAGATGTGGGGATTTTCCATTCCTTAATGGCTTTAATTTTGCTAGGGTCTACCTTAACTCCTTCATGAGAAACAATATGACCCAGATATTCCAACTCTTGTACTCCAAAGAAACATTTGGATCTTTTTGCATATAATTGTTTCTCCTCCAATAGTTGTAGCACCTGTCAACATGTTCAACGTGATCCTTCCAAGACTTACTGTAGATTAGTATATCATCAAAAAATACTAACACAAATTTTCTAAGGAAGGGTTTGAAAATGGAATTCATCAAACCTTGAAATGTGGAAGGTGCATTGGTAAGGCCAAAAGGCATGACCAAAAATTCATAATGACCCTCATGAGCTCTAGATGTTTCTTTCGAAATGTCTTCAGTTTTCATTTTGATTTGATGATATCCTGAATGAAGATCCAACTTGGTGAAGTAAATTGATCAATGTAATTTATCCACTAATTCATCAATGACAGGAATTGGAAACTTATCTTTAATAATGAGCTTGTTGATCTCCCTATAATCCGGACACATGCGCCATGATCCATCCTTCTTGTGCACCAATACTACTGGAGCAGAGAAAGAACTTTGACTATGTTGAATTATACCAACCTCTAGCATTTCTGCAACCATGCATTCAATTTCATGCTTTTGGGCATAGGGATATCTATAGAGCCTGATGTTTGGAGGAACACTTCCTGGAATCAAATGAATAGCATGACCATGATCATGAATAGTTGGGAGACCTTTGGGAGTCTCAAATACCTTGGAATTATTGTCCAAGAATTTTTGGAGATATGGAGAAATAGATGATTTCGATGTGGAAACATCTAGCGAACATAATTGTGCAATTACACCTCTTTGTTCCTTTTTCAGAAGCTTTGTCATATCGTTAGAGCTTATTATATTTCCTGGTTTCCCTACAACAACCCTTAATTCAACTTCATTTCCTTCCGCAGAAAATTTCATGAAAAGTTCTTGAAAATTAAAAGCTATTGTACCCAAGGATTGTAGCCATTGGACTCCTAATACAACATCAGCACCTCCCATTGGAATGGAAAGCATTGGGCTAGTCAATACATATTCTCCCATGGATAGCTTGATATTATGGCACTTTCCAGAGCAATTTATTGTTCCTCCATTTGCAATCATCACTTGACACTCTGGTGCTGGATATAAGAAGCAATTCAATTCTTTTGCTACCTTACAATGAATAAAATTGTGAGTACTTCCTGAATCCATCAACACTATTACCTTTTTCTTCTTGATTTGTCCTTCTATCTTGATGGTTTGAGGAGTGGTAATTCCCGCCAATGCATTACAAGATATGGTCGGATTCATTTGTTCTTCATCTAGGCTTTGCTCCTGGAGTATATCCTCTTCTTTTGACATTTCTTGCTCCTTTTCTTCTTCTCTTCCACAATCTATGTAGAATAATTTCTTCTCAGCACACTTATGACCTTTAGTGTATTTGCTATCACAACTGTAACAAAGCCCTTTTGCTCTTTTTTCTTCCAATTGTTGTGGTGTCAACCTTATAGGTTGTGGAAGACTAGGAGCAACAACACTTCCATATTTATAGTTGTGAGTGGTATGCTTCCTGGTTGCCATAATTTTGCTTTCCATTTTTCTTGCTAACCTAAATGCCTTCTCTAATGAATTAGGTTCCCAAGGGCGAACATTATGTTGGATATTATCCTTTAAAGTCCCTATGAACACATCAATCCTATGCTCCTCTGGAATATTTTTTTACCCTTATGTTCAATTTTTGGAACTCCTCAATGTGCTCCATTATTTAACCTTTTTGTTTGAGACTTATCAATTGGCTAAAAAATGTGTTTCTTTTTGTATCCTCATAATGTGCTGTCAATTATTTCATAAAAATTGCCCAAGTGATAATTTGTTTACAAGAGCAAAGCCATTGATACCATACAAACTGATTTGGTTCTAAATATAAAGTTGCAATATGTACCTTTTGTGTGTTTTGCACATTATTGAGATTGAAAAATTGCTCTATCTGTAATATCCATGTTGCAGGATCCTTGCCATCAAACTTCCTCATATCGAATTTTGGAATATGGTGGTTCTTCAATCCAAAATTAGAGTCTACGAAAATCATGATTAACATTTCTTTTGTTCACATCATGAGTTTCATTTACTGCCCTTTCACCATTAGTAAGTATTTCTTGTAGAAAATTTGTCAAATCTGTCTTCAAATCTTCCATGCTTGTCTTCAAATTTGTGTTCAAATCTATCTTCAAATTGTCCATCTTAGCTTCCATGCCATTCATCTTAGCTTCCACACCATTTATCTTAGCTTCTGATAGCTTTTTTGAGAGTGACATTTGTTGCACTTGGTCTTGTAATTTTGATATA
Organism: Pinus taeda; assembly: GCA_000404065.3. Classification (NCBI taxonomy): domain Eukaryota; kingdom Viridiplantae; phylum Streptophyta; class Pinopsida; order Pinales; family Pinaceae; genus Pinus; species Pinus taeda. Next base: position 149,145 of record APFE030592939.1, on the reverse strand, counting down.
TCATGTAGCATTTCTTCCTCTTCTTCATGAGTCATGCTAGAGATTTCAGGTTTCTTACTAGGTGTTTGCATTTTCTTTCCTCAGGGCATCAGTTACCGATAATAATGCTCTACTATGCCCTTTGAATTCCTTCAAAATAATTTTTCAAAACAAGCTTAAGTAAGAATTTAAAAAAATCTACACACCTTTCTTCACTTTGTAGGATCTCGATATTGCCTATGATGTATCTCTATAATTTCATATAATCCAATTTTGAAATTGCGACCTACAGTATCCCTCTGTTTCCTCTTTCCAATGCCACCAGTCTGATCCAAATTGGATTCTCCAAGGAAGAGTTATGTCAAATCGCCCACAATGACTTGATTATAGACTAGTTCAGTAGAGCAAACTTGTATGACGTGCCATGTGTCCCTGTTTCAACCTTTGGCTCTAAAAAAGATATACAAGAAACTACAGTTTGTCATCTTTCTATACCTTCTTATGAAATTTCAATCCGATGCTCAGAGAGAAATTTATCATGATTTTCCCCAGGTCACCTGTTTGGAATGTAATTCAAGAGTCTACAAAAATACCAACTTTCTCAGATCATATCTCCACAAATATAGCGTGAAAATCTCTAAAATTTGGATCCGAGGTTCAGTACGATTTCATCTCAAATGGGTTTTTTTTCTTCTAAAATGTCGCAGAAAAAAGTTATAGTGAAAATGCCACGATAACCTATTTGGAGCTGTGAAACCCTAGAATCCAAAAGCTCTGATACCAAATGTTATGAAACCAGCTCATAAAAAGATAGAAAAGGTAGATCAATGCCTTAGAATTCAACCTCTTCGATGGGGAAACCTCCTTTACATTACACAAATGAAGGATTCCTTGACAATTCAAATGACAAAACCTCCTTTCTATATATAGGAGTCTAAGGAGTCACAATATAACCTAGCCGACCTAACAATAATAATATAAAGGCACAAAAATAAAAATAGAGGGATTTTATGGGGCACAGTAATAACAATATGGGGACAATAGGAGCACCAAAATATTAATAAGGGATACAACTACAATAATAATTTGGTAATCACTAGTATTATAGGGACCTAACAATACTCTTAGCGTCGTACTATGTATTTGGTCTTGGTATTATTTTATGGTTTTACCCTAATATGTCCCATAAGTATTATTGTTGAATTTAGGTTTAGGAATGAATGTAGGTCTAAATAAATTTTGGTTGAGGTTGCAACAACCTTTGAATTTGGTTCATCCAATGAAACCTTCTAGAAGAGTCTGGATCAAATTACCACTATCATATTACAATCCAAGCATTAATGTTAGTTTCATATATACTAGTTTCATTCTATCTCACTATCATTCCTTTAGGTCACAAACATATTTTTTTTTATGTCAAGGTCACTGTCAAAGGTAACTTTCATATCAAGTTACTACAAGACTCATTATCGTCAATGTGCCATATAATATACTTAGTCAAGTTTTCATGTCCAAGTCACTGTATAAATGAAGGTCATTTATTGACACCAAATTCATAGGGTCACTGTGTTTCATACTACTAGGTCATTGTCATGGAAACTTTTAGGGGCTAATATTCGCAAGTGGACTGATTTTCCATGCTTTTTCTATAAAAAAAAAGATTTTCCAATTTGCATTTTTCTAAAAATGATTCGCTCAAATTTTATAGTATAAAATTATTAAACCTTAAAGATTTCTTAAATTTTATAGACACTATATACAAAATAAATGGAAAAATCAATATTTTTATAAAGATATCTCCAAATATTTCATAGTTTTCATACTAGGGACTAGTAATATTTGCCAAGGTTTGTAAAATTTAATATAGAATTCCATCATTAAAATTTTCCCTGGTTATTGTCTTCCATCAAGGTTATCATCACAGCCAAATATACTACCATATTGAATCTATCAAAACCCCTACTCTTCCTTAACCAAGTATAAGCTTATAGAGTAAAAAAAGTGAATACAATTCTATTCTATGAAGCTCATCACTGCCATGTGAATAACAATGTCACATACATCATGGTCATAGGCATTACACCATTTTCATAGGATAATTATCATAGAAAAATACCACCGAAATGTCATGTGACTATCTCTTAGATCATTGTAGGTTACAAAGTGCCAAAATCCTTTGAAACTTCGAAACCTTGCATTAGATTTCTTCTAGGATACCAAATATCTTCACTTGAACCTGATTCAAACATTACACCCAAACTCTTATACACATAATGATAGGCAGCAAATATTTTAATTTCTAGACTTGCAAAATTTTTCAGACTTAGGAATCCTTATGAGTGTTGTCCATGGAGGACTTTCATATTTCCAAGTTCTAGACATCTAGAGAAACTTGTTACAATGCCTCAATATGGAGAAAGAGTTCCACAAAACCCTTAACAACACTTCTATGGAAGCAAAGTTGGTCGTAGAGCATATTAGACCTCAGCCCTAGATTATTGTCAACATCTTCACCTATCCTTGATGCATGCAATCCTATCACAATGTTTTCATAAGGGTGAACCAAATGTCTTGGAATTTATTCACTACATTATGCAAGACTTCAAGATTTGTCCTTCACAAGTGCTCAGTTTTTAGAATTTCATGACCACAAGAATGACATTTTTAGAGCTTTATTTTACCACCTACACGGAAGAGAAATTGAGACCCTTTTTTCCCATAATGTCATAATCATAAACCCTAACCGAAATCGTTGTTATGAGTAGAAATAGATCGAAACCGTTGCACATAAAATATAACCTTTCCACCTGCAAGAAACTTTCCCAATGAATCCCTTTAAAATACAGTTAAAATCCCTACAAAAACCAATCATAACCCCTCCAAATGTTTGACCTTCTTCAAGAATAGTCAAAACGACATCTGCTCAAACTATCTTGGTTGTATAGATAATGGATAGAATGAGATACACACATGTATTCACAAGTGATGTATCTCTATATATTTTTTGAGTAGTCACAAAATAAAGTCAGCTAACTTGTATTTTGGTAGGGAAGGGGAAACTTGAAATTTTAAGTTTAAGTTTTTATTTGGAGCCAAAATTCTTATTTTAATTTAGGCCAAAAGTTATATTAATTATAATAAAAAAAAACCCTTCATGTATCAATTAAAACTTTTGATAGTAATTCTTATGATATGAGCCATAACTTAGCCAAGTATACTTGCCACATCATCATCTACCTTGATTTCCATGGGGAGTTTGACCATGAAATGGGGTCACTAACTTTTATTTGGAAAATCTCACAAACTATGAGAACCTACAAAGACATCAATGATGACATCTTGCAGCTATTTCACCCACTTTGACATCAATGAAAACATGCTCAACAATCCCCCCTTTATCATTCATGTCAACACATCTATCATAACAAGGCATGTTGCATCATGAATCTCTCTCTCCCTTGATTCTTCCAAGATTATCTCCGCCTTTGAAATGAATGAAAAGGGGTGGTTGACGCATCCTTGATGATATCTACAAGTGATGTGGTTCCCCCTGACAACATGCTTACCTGTTGCATTATCTCTACAAGCTCCCCCTGATAATGTGTTTTCTTGTTGCATCATCTCTTCAATTACATCAGCTCCCCCTAAAAATATGCTCTCCTAAGGCATCATCTGATCCTATCATTTAGCTCCCCCTATCTCCATATTTTTGGTCTTCTAATTATGTAATAATTCATTGTGAAACATATTTTCTCTGCTAGAACCTAGTGGTATTTTCTTCCTGCCTAGAAAATGTTTTTCTTTCCTGGTTCTATGAAGTCCACATCAAGTCGCGTCTACAATGTTGTGCAAAATGGCCAAAATTACGACATAGGTAGCACTTTGCATCTTGTCTGAGTAATGGAGAAAAGGTGTTGTAACTTTTGTTTTCAAAGTCATATGAGATTCAACATTTCCTCCCAATAAATATGCTTCTATGGCTTTGATAAGGACTTCTATTATTACACTTGCAATATTCCCTGAATTCTCTAGCTCTGTGTCCATAGTTAGAACATGCATAACAACAACCACGAAATGTACCTGCATATCTGGGTGTATGGGCTGATCATATTCTGAAGGTGTCTTGCCCTCGAGAAAGGATTTACTGCTCTCCACTTCTAAATTATATTCTATTATTTTTCGTCTTAAATTCATCATCTTGAGCTATTGATCTTCTAGATTCTGGCGTTGGTTGACTTATGCAAAAATTTGACTTTGGGCTTTTATTGGTCCTTGTTTTCTATCCAAATTTGCTTAAGTAAACACACTTAATTTCTATATTGTCCATCCATTTTCCATCATATACACCCAATTTTTACATATTTATCCATATTCAGGTATATAAATTATGTTTTTAAATTTTTAGATGTTTTAAAAAAAATTGGATTTTAAGTGCATTTTTGGACAAGATCAGAAATTCCCGTAATGGCTTCATTGATGTCATACTTGCAGAACACCTGGGCACGGGCTGAGCACATTTCTAGAAAGCTTGGGAACTAAGATTAAACGAATTCATATTGGTTCAGTCAAACCAAGCTTAAACATGTCGAGTCAAAGTTGGTCAAACAGGACCAATCATTCACAAAATCCCTAGGAAATAGGCCAAAATTAGTGATTTTTGGGATTTTTCAAATTTTGTGTAACTGAATGGGTGGATTCGACAAGGATAGATGGTATTAGGATATATAAGGTTGTTAGAGACTTTTTATTCAATTTTGTTTTATTATTTCTCTATCTAAGTAAAGACTATTGAATGTTTAAGCATGTAGAATTTATGTAATCTGATTTTGAGACTTTTTGAATACTAAAGGTTAATTGAAGAACATGTTTCATTTCAATATTTTGTTCATGCTTGGTTGATTTACTGAAGTTGTTATAGCTGAGATTTCTTCAAGTGTGCAAGTCAAGGATGGAGGGCCCCCACACCAAGCTAAGTGTACTTCTTCGTTAAATTTTCATAGTTTTCATAAATTAGTTCTTGTTCCAAATGTATTTATATGTGTGATGATTGTCGAATGAATATTGGTTTAATTCTAATCTACATATTAAATGACATGCGGGAATTTAAGTTAAATTCCCCTTCTATTTGATCTTGAACTAAAACTAAATTTCATTCTCCTTTTCTTATTTGAAGTTATTTTGCATTTCTGGTTTGAAGCAATGGTGATTTTGATAGAGTAGAATTGTGAAGAAGGACAATCTAGTCCTCCTTAGTTAGGAGCCTCGTCTTTTACATCTTTTGCATCATAAAACATTTTTAATTAGTTCTCTTAGATTTCTCTTCATGGAAATAGTATTGTAGGGAAGGACAACTAGGTTTGCCTAAGTTAGGAGCCTCATCCCACATATTATTTAAGTGAATTAGAAATTACTTAATTAGAGTTTAAATTTTAAATATGAATTTCTTTTAATATTTATAATTCATCTTCTAAAATTGACTACCATTGGAATCCATAGACTTTGGACATGCTTCTAAGTTATACAAACCCGAATTGATAATAAAATACTTGTGTTAATTTACTCAATAAATTGACCCAACAGCTTCTCTTCATTTTTGGCATGAGGATTATTTTCTTCTTTGACAAGTGGCTTCTCTTCATCTTTGGAGTGAGGCTTATTTTCATCTTCATCATGTGACATATCTTATTCTTCACCCTTGGCAATTGATAATGTCATCCAAAACCTATGAGCTCCTCAAATTTTTATTTAGCTTATACAATTTTTCTCTCAAGGTGATAATTTCTTGTTCATGATTTATGTAATACTCATCCTTCTACTTCATTTTATTTCTTAAGACTTCCTCATTCCCTTTGTCTTCTTCAAGTTCCCTCTTCAAGGTGGTTATTTGCTTGCCAATTTCTTTATCCTGCTTGTTCCATTTATTTCAATGTTCCTTTTCCTTAAGTTGGCTTGTCAAGGTGATTTCCATCTTGTTTGTGTCTTATAACTTGTTTTTTACATGATTTATTTTTGTATTTTCCTTATCAAGTTGATGATCCTTTTCTAGCATTAATTTTTTATTAATTTAATCTGGAAGTTGGATACTTTAAACTATGGAGCATCTCTAGTTATTGTAATGCTTCTCCTTCTTAGTCTTTAGCTCTTCATGTTCCTTAGAAAGACTACTAGACTAGCCTTTGATCAAATCCCTCTCCCATTCCAATTGAAAATTTTTGCCTTTGAGGGATTTAACATCTTCTTCAAGATCAGCAATCATCTTATCTTCAACCATAATTTCCATCAATTAACGTGATGTATCATCCTTCAAGAGATTAAGCTTCCATTGAAGGACCAAATCTGATATTAGTTATTGGAAATACTAAGAGGGGATTGAATTAGTATTTCCATTTACTTTTCATAATTGGTTAGTTTTCTTAAACATTCAGAGAATTAAAATAAACATACAAATCATCATCACATCAATGCATAATACATGAAATATTTGTCTCAACCAAATTTTGTGTTATGTATGATGTACATACACATTTACCAGATAAATCTAGAATGAAGTACAAGGCTCCCCAAAGTGTTTCACTAGCCATTCTAGAAGGAATCAAATGCTCTCTGAGTTAGGGATCCCTTACCAGGGACAATGGCAAAAATAAAATATTCTATTTCACCTACTACTATTCTTTCACGGTTGCACTCTCACTTCCATTGTTTCTCCTACCACTGCCTCCACTATTGTCATTGTTATCTATTTTTGCTCACTGTACACCACTATTTTTATTCTTCACAATTGTCTTTTCTACCACCACTCTCACTACCTCTACTACTACTACTATTGTTCTCTTTCACTCCACAACTTCCTACAATGCCTCTACCCAACCTTTGAATGTCAATACAAGTCATAGAAAAAATATCGACTCAACATATGCATGCCATTGTATTAATTTTACTTCTCAAATCCCTAGCTTATCTTCTACAAGTACACATGTTGCAAGATCAACAATCACTAATCCAAGTTTAACATGTATATTCTTAAGAACATTAACTCATAGTTCAATACATGTGACAAGTCTTCAACGTTGATTGTTGAAGATAAATTAAACTTCATGTCATAAGTATAACTTATGTCCTATGTAAATGTGCCATTGTTAAACCTTGAATTGGTTTCTAAAGAACTATATTTGTCACTCAAAGAATATAGACTTATAAGGTGTTTTTTGATAGAGATAACAAGATGCAACTGATACAAAATGATTATTCAAACCTCAAGAATGGTTTTCAAGATCTTAGTGCTACTTACATTCAAAATTATAACCACTGGTGTTCAAATCCTGAAGAATGTTGACTTCAACTCTTATTAGATCAAGGTCTTTGACAATTCAATTTGCTAGTGTTGTCCTACACATTCCAGATAGGGAACTTCAACATAATCTGTAGGTTTTAACCCCATACAGAAATTACCTACATACAAATTCTAAAACACAGAAAATAAATAATGCAAGAGCATAACACATAAAACACATATACACAGAGATTTTCCTTGGATCCCAAAAATGGGACTACTAGATTGATTTTTCATTATGTTACTTTCAATGTTACAATACATATATATACATGTCGAAGCATCCAATACTGTGGACCAAAAACCATCGCACCCAAAACCATGTGCAAAAACCATGCACAAAAACATAGGTAGGTCCACCCACCTAATATAGGTTCCCAAAAGCAATTCCTGAGGGTGTTGGCCCATACCCCATAGAGGGGGGCTACCTGCCCCCCTCAAACCCCCTGTGACCCCCCTGCTGCACAATCATTGCAACGAAGGGGGGGCTTTGCCCCTCCTCTAACCCCTTAACTAGGGGAGCTAGTCATGGAAAGAATATAACGCAACACAACATTCTCCCACTTGTTGTTTTCTTTCCACAGGGGGCCATAGGATAGCTTAGTCATTTATTCAACCCTGCAATGCCCATTATTTCTCTACACCAAGAGAACTTCTCAGAGCTCACATATTTTGTCAATGCATCTGTAGTATTCTTCAAATGTCCACCTTTACCAGCAACACCTTTTTGTCTTCTATCATATCCCTCACAAAGTGATACTGAACATAAACGTGCTTTGGCATTGAATGATAAGTAGGGTTCGTTGCCACTGCTTCCATGCTTGCATGAGTGGCTTCCATGTATTCTACCTTTGTAGTTGATAGTGCCACTATAGATTATCTCTTATTCATCCCACTGACTACACCTCCAAATAGGTTAAACACATACCCACTTGTATATATTCTCTGATCTATATCTCTAGCCTTGTTTGCATCAACAAAGACACGAATATCCAATGCTCTGTTCAATCCTGGTCTTTCTTGGTAGCACAAACCATAATCACTAGCGCCACACAAATACCTGAAAACCTGCTTCAATGTTGTTCAGTGCTCCTTCCCTAGTTTTGACATAAACTTGCCCAATACTTCCACTGCATGTGCAATGTTTGGTCTAGTATAGACCATTGCATACATTAGGCTACCGACTACACTTGCATAAGTAACACAGGACATGTCCTCTTCCTCTTCTTGTGTCTTGGGACACTGCTCAATAGATAACTTCACACCTACATGAATAGGAACCTTCACTGATTTACTATCCTGCATATTAAACCTCTGCAATGTTGTCTCGACATACTTCCTCTGGTTTAACCAAAGCTTCCTCTTTGCCCGATCTCGTTTAATTTCCATGCCAAAATATAGTTTGCAGCACCAATATC
>APFE030592939.1:126244-139671 GCA_000404065.3 Pinus taeda | reverse complement strand
TGCAAACCTCTATATAAGCCTTTTTGAAATGCCGAACCAGCGTGTATATGTGCCTTTGATATAATGAACCTACGTATAGATCTGTAAATGATGATTTAACCTTTACAATTATTCATACATCAGTTATACCCATATCATCATATTTACATATTATGACATGCACCAATTATTCAGATAAAAGATCAAAACCACACAAAGATACTTCTCTTCAAGCCTTAAGATCTTGACCCATCAATAGAACTTATCCTTCATCAAGAGCTCAAGTTCATCCTTGATTCAGATCCAGCTATGCACCATAACCCAATAACTTGTATTCTAGATCTTGCTCTACATTAGATATTCAATTCATGAGTTCCTTTTCCTAATGATCTTCTTCTCCTTTTATAGTCTTAGGCCTTACTTAATACCATGGTGCAAAACCACTTAGAATCAATACCTTGGACCAAATACCCGAGGTCAACACTTTGGACAAGTTACCTTGGACCAATATCATGGATCAAAATACCATGGACCAAATACCACAGACCAAACCAAGTTTTCCAACATGTATGCGCCTTTCCTTCTGTGAAAGTGCATGTCTAAGCCATACGCGCCTTTTGATCTACGAACCCGCATGTACACGTGACTTGGTCAATTGAGAACCTGTGTATACCTCTCTTTCTTAATTATGAGAGCCTAAACTGAAATCTGTCATTTGAGTGAGTTTCCATCAAGGAAAATACCTGTGTCATAGCGCCAAATCTGTTTCATAATGCCAACAATCTCCCCCTTTGGACTTGATGGAAATCCCAAGTCACTCTCCCCCTTTGTCATCAAGGGCAAAGGGTTATGCTCCCCTGAGTACATGTTGAATTCTCTAATATGCTGAAGAGTGTTGTCCATGCTCCCCCTGAATGTAAGAAAGGTTTGCAAAAAGATGTTCTACAGGAAGAACGTGACTCTATACATTATAAATGACCTTCCTATCACCAAAGACTCATACATACATCCATCTCCCAACCAAGTGGGGATATACGAATATTGACTCATCCACCCAACCAAGTGGGGATATACCAAATGTTTATACATGTCAAAACAAGAAAATTACATAATCCATCCAATGCATAGTGGGGAAACAAAATAGGTCATTTCATGACCTTGATAATAAAAGATATACATGACATAGAGACAAAGTATCTAAAACAAGACTATGATAGTTATGAAAAACTATCATCAGTAGCATCTATCAATTACCATCCAAACCAGAAACCATGATCTCCCTCTACACCTGTTCCACCTGAAGAAAAAAAACTGTGAATTTGTGCCAAGATCTTCTAAGGTAATGCCGACAATGCATTATTAGAAGTATGTGCTCCCCCTGAACCTATGTCAGATGATCATTATTAGACCCATATCAGACTCTTTTCATCCTGAGTCTGGCCCACTATTTTTCTTTAAACCAACATATACGCGACATTATTCACAACAACCAATGTATGTACGCAGATACGCTTCATGAAACTCGCATACAACCACTTTCCTCTGAAACAGATAAGTGTCAACAACAATATGATGCATCAACTACTCCCAGCTTCTGTTTGAGATATTCAAATGTCTCTCTGGGTAGTGGTTTGGTGAATATATCAGCAACCTATTCTTTGGAGGGAACATACTCCAATTTGACCTTTTGTTCAAGCACTTTTTCACATAGAAAATGATATTTGATGGGTATGTGCTTGGTCTTGGAATGCATGGTTGGATTCTTTGAAATGTTGATTGCACTTATATTATCACATAGAATGGAGATGGGTGGAGTACATGTGATCTGAATGTCTTGCAATGTTTTCATCATCCAAAGGAGTTGTGTGCAACAAGATGCAACAGCCACATATTCTACTTCAACTGTAGATAATGCAATTGAACTTTGTTTCTTGCTGAACCAAGACACTAATCTGGAAACCATATAGAATGCACCACCACTAGTGCTTTTTCTATCATCCACGCTTACTACCCAATTTGCATTTGTACATGCATGAAGTGTAAGATCTATGTCCCTAGGATATCATAAACCAAATTATGAGTTCCTTGAAGATATTTGAAGATCCTTTTGACTGCCTGAAGGTGTGATTCCTTTGGATTTTCTTGGAATCTTCCAACTATTCCCACTGCATGCATGATGTCTAGTCGGGTACTTGTTAGATAAAGCAAACTACCAATCATGGATCTATAGGTTGGTTGATGTACTGTTGTTGATTCATCATTAGAGTTGAGACTACATCCTGTTACCATAAGGGTACATACTGGTTTAGAATCTTTCATGCCATATTTTTTCAATATTTTCTTGAGGTACTTGGTTTGTGATAGAAAGATACCATCTTTATTTTGTTGAACTTGTAAACCAAGAAAATATGTGAGCTCACCAAGCAAGGACATTTCAAATTATTTTTGCATTACCAAGGCAAAGTTTTGACTCATGGCTTCTTCATTTCTACCAAAAATGATATCATCAACATACACAACAAGTATTAGAACTTTATCACTATCAATCTTTGTATATAGATTGTTGTCAGCGAATCCTTTTGAAAAACATTGTTGATGGAGGTATTTGTCAGGATGGTAATACCAAGCCTTTGGAGCTTGTTTTAGACCATAGAGAGCCTTTCTGAGTCTGCATACAAGTTTTGGATCATTTCCAAGGATGAATCTGTCTGGTTGCTAAATATATACTTCTTCTTCTAAATCTCCATTAAGAAAAGAATATTTTACATCCATTTAGTATACTTTGAATTTCTTAAAGGTAGAAATAGCAAGGAACATTCTTATGGCTTCAAGTCTAGCAACAGGTGCAAAAGTTTCTGCAAAATCTATACCTTCTTGTTGAGCATACCATTTACAAACAAGTTTGGCCTTGTTTCTACTAACTTCTCCATTTTCATTCAGCGTGTTTTTGAATATCCATTTGGTTCCTATGGCATTCTTATCATTAGGTCTAGGAACCATTTCCCAAGTATTATTCTTTTCAATTTGCTCAAGTTCTTCATTCATGGCCTTGACCCAACATTCATATTTGCATGCTTCATTTACTTTTTGTTGTTCAATGGAGGAAAGAAATGCTAGATAGCTTGAAGCTTCTGTAATAGTTCTTCTTGTCTGCACACCTGCCTCTTTCTGCCCCAAAATTTGAGTCTCTGGATGATTTTTCTGAACATACCTGGATGGAGTCTTTTCTTCTACCATTATCTATTCTTCTGGTGCTTCATTGGTTTCTTCTTCAGAATTAGTCTGATTTGATGTGGAAGGATATTCCTCATCTTCATAATCTTCGGTTTTTACCTATTTTGGATTTTTGCTTGCTTCATTAACCACAACATCAATACTTTCAATAATTTTCCCAAGTCCTTTATTATAACACTTATATCCTTTACTTCCGTAAGAATAAGCAAGGAGAATGCCTTCATCTACTCTAGGTTCAAACTTGCCAAGTTTTTCATCAATCCTTTTGATGTAACATTTGCTTCCAAAAACTTCGAAGTATTTTATAGTAGGAGTCCTACCATACCAAAGTTCATGTGGAGTTTGGATGTTTTTTACCCGAATATTTGTTTTGTGAGAATAGTGATGGCAACAAATGCAGCTTCACCCCAGAAGGTTGCAGGAGTTCTAGATTCATCTAGCATGGCACGAGCCATTTGTTGAATAGTTCTGTTCATCCTTTCTACCGCTCCATTTTGCTGAGGAGTCCTTCTGGTGGAGAATTCTCTTCTTATTCCATGTTCTTCACAAAAGTTGAAGAATTTGTCTGAGGTAAATTCCCCTCCTCGATCATATCTGAGGAATTTTATTTTGCGATCTGATTCATTTAAACCAAAGCTTTGAAGGCTTTGAACTTTTCAAATGCTTCATCTTTATGATTTAGAAGTCCTATCCAACACATTCTATAAAAATTGTCAATGAACAATATAAAGTATTCTTCTCCATGAGGTGACTTTTTCCTTGATGGACCACATAAATCAGTATGAACAAGTTCAAGAGGCTTACTAACTGATCCTTCCTTCTTAGGGAAATGTGCTCTAGTTTTCTTACCAAATTGGCATGATTTGCATATTGTATTTTTTGGAATGTTGATATCAAGAAGATCATGAACAACCTGGAATTTTCATGCTTTCCTTATTTGTGGGAAGCTTAGATGCCCCAATTTCTGTGCCATATCCAGTGTTCATCATTTTTTCTTAGATAGCATTGTTGTTATCCTCCCTTGAGTATGTATAAGTTGTTTGGAGTTCTTATGCCTTTGATCATGGTTTCTCTTGTATCAAGCTCACGAACAACACATCCATTTGATTGAAATACTACTTCATTTCCTTGATCGCATATTTGACTGACACTCAATAGGTTATGCTTTAGACAATCAACATACATAACATTCCCAGCTTTAACCTTTTCCTTTAAGAGAACAGAACCTTTACCTTTTATGATAGAAGGAGTGTCGTTTCCAAATGAGAACTTCTTTTCCTTTTCTAAGGCATTGTATGGCTGAAGTTTTTCTTTATCACCTGTCATGTGTTTCGAGCATCCACTGTCAATGTACCACTAATTTTCTTGTCCTTCTACATACAAGGCTATACCACATCTTTCTGTTTGTGGTTCTTTCTTCCTCCATATTTTTGGAATGAATGAAGTTTGTTCCTTCTGAGATGTTTCCCAAAATTTACTCCTACATTCAAAATCTTCATGATCGAAGTTGTTACAAATAGAGCATTCTATTTCATTTTCAAGAAGCGAAAAGTTATTGTAGGTCCATTTCATGATCCCTATCACATTCCTTTGATTTCGTGCTTCTCTAGTCATGATGGTCTTGTACGCAAAACATTGAGCAGCTTTGTGTCCAAAGTTATGACATGAAAAACATTGGACATTAAAGAAGTTCCTACGATTATCGAATCTACTGACCTGGTGATTGTATTTTCCATTGAAATTCATTCTTGAAGCAAATTCAGTATGATTTACCTGAGGTTGGTTGTAACTTCTATTCATCCTTGAAGTAGATTGAACCCGATTTACCTGGTGATCTGCTTTATGCCTTTGCTGACAATTGTCAAATTGTTCACTTCTCTTTGCTACATCAAGATAGCTTTTAGTGGAGGTATACGGCTTTTGTGCTTGAGATGCTTCTTTAGTATATCCAAGACCTATCTTTATTAGAGGACAACATTGTTCTTTGATAATTTCATCTAACATTTCTGATCCTTTAGCAAATCTAAGATTGAGAGTTTTTGTTTTCTCAATATCTTTTCTTAGACCCACAATTTCACATTCTAGTTTTTCATTGTGTTTTTCTCTTTCAGCAAGCTGGAATGTTAGAGTATCTATAATAATATTCTTTTCTTCTAAATAGACTTTGAGTTTAGTGATTTCTTCATAAAGGTCATCTTCATCTAAAGCTTCCAAGAAATCGTCATCTTCAAAAGCCATTAGAAGTCTATAGTCATTAATATGTTCATCTTCATCACTATTTGATAAACCATCACTATATTCATGAGTATAGTAGCTCTTCTTACTTACACTTTCTTTTCTATTCCATTTTTTTGATTCCTTACCTTTATAAATTTTATCTTTATGAGGACAATTTGGCAGCATAATGACCGACTCCTCCACATGCAAAACATTTGAAAGATAGTTTACCTCTGAATCTCTCGGAACCCCATTGAAGGTCCTTGACAAAGTTTGCTTCTTCTTCTCCTTCTGAAATATGTCCTGATTCTTGGAATTATTCTCTTCCTAAAGCTTTGAATGTGGCTTCTCTCATATATGATGGACCTCCTTTTCTCATTTTGAAGGTAGTTAAGATTCTGTGCAGTTATGTCATAGTAATAGTCTGAAGATCCTACTTTTGTTCTATGGCAGATACTTTTGATTCAAACTTAGTAGACAAGGATCTTAAAACCTTTTCAACTAAAGTAACTTATTTTATCTCTTCACCCAAGTTTTTCATGCACTTAACAATCTCATCTATGCGTAATAAGTAACTAGCGATGCTTTCATCATTGTGCATTTTAAGAGTTTGATATTGAATTCTAGGAGACTGCAGTTTTTCACGTTTTACCTGATTTTCTCCTTCATATCTTAGAATGATCTTGTCCCATATTTCTTTGGCAGTTTTGAGCTACATAACTTCGACAAATTCTGATTGTGACAGACTCCCTAATAATGTATTTATAGCCTTGGCATTGGTTTCATATTGCTTCTTACTAGCCGTATTTGTAGGAATTGTTGATGGAAATGTATATCCTCCTTCCATGATTTCCTAGACATCTGTTCCAAGAGATTGAAGATAGGTTGTAGTCCTTACCTTCCAATAAACGAAGTTGCTCCCATCAAAGATTGGTGATCTAATGGATCCCTCTCTTTCGTAGTTACTCATGGTGATAGATCTTCCTTCAAGCGATCAAGCTTCTTCTCAAGGAACTACTCTGATACCAATTGTTGGAAATAATACTGAGAGGGCGAGGGTTGAATTAGTATTAGCAAGTCAATAATATTTCATTTCCATACTCAGATTCATATACAATACTTCAATTAATGGAACTTGCGTGTATACACAACTTTTATTAAGGAAACTAGCGTATATCCTACAAACTTATGATTCAATTAATTTTTCATATATTGACCTTTAATCAGTGCATCAAAATCATATAAATAGTAACGAGGTGCAGTAAAACAAAACAGAAAATCACACACACATGGACACAAGATATAAGGTGGAAACCCAATGTGGGTGAAAACCACCTGCTGCAATCGTCTCTATCTTCTTTTAATAAGAAACTTCTTTTTACAATTTTTTGTACTGATGCAATCTTATACCAGTATGCAGGCTTCTACCTATAGAAGGCTACAACCTTCTCTCGTTCTCCAGCTTCTCCTAGAAGGGAGCTTCAACCCCCTTAGCTCTTGTACTAGCAGATGTGTTTACTAGTACGTAGGTGCTGACCTATAGAAGGCTACAACCTTCTCTTTTCTTCCAGGGACCAAGTTTCATAAATTTTTAGACTAGATCCATTAACAAAATCAATCAAACATCAAATATATCTGCATCAACCAATTTCCTTTGCACCAACCAAAACTGAATCACCTCTCATAATGTTGTAACCAGAATATTGTAACAGTAACCAGAACCCAAGCCAGAACCCAAAACACTGCAACAGCAAACAGAAGTAGCTAAAGCATATTTTATGATGTGTACACTACTTCAATGTGTTGAACTTGCACGCATACACACTTGTATCAAGGAAAACCTCTGTATATGCATTTTTGAAATATCAAACCAGCATGTATACGCGCCTTTGATATAATGGACCTGCATACAGATCTGATTTAACCTTTACAATTATTCAGACATCAGTCATACCCAGATCATCATATTTACAGATTATGACGTGCACCAATTATTCAAATAAAAGATTAAAACCACACAAAGATAATCCTTTTCAAGCCTTAAGATCTTGACCCATCAATAGAACATATCCTTCATCAAGCACTTAGGTTCGTCCTTGATTCAGATCCAGCTGTGCATAATAACCCAATAACTTGTCTTATAGATCTTGCTCTACATTAGATATTCAATTCATCAGTGCCTTTGCCTAATGATCTTCTCCTCCTTTTATAGTCTTAGGCCTTACTCAATACCATGGTCCAAAACCACTTAGAATCAATACCATGGACCAAATACCTGGGGTCAACACTTCGGACAAGATACCTTGGACC
Source organism: Pinus taeda (assembly GCA_000404065.3). Classification (NCBI taxonomy): domain Eukaryota; kingdom Viridiplantae; phylum Streptophyta; class Pinopsida; order Pinales; family Pinaceae; genus Pinus; species Pinus taeda. The sequence continues at coordinate 131,931 of APFE030592939.1, read as the reverse complement.
AATACCATGGATCATAATACCATGGACCAAACCAAGTTTTCCAACACGTACATGCCTTTCCTTCCGTGGAAGTGCATGTGTACGCCATTTGCGCCTTTTGGTCTGTGAACCCACGTGTACACGCGACTTAGTCAATGGAGAACCTGCATATACCTCTCTTTCTTCATTATGAGAGCCTGAAATGATATCTGTCATCTGAGTGAGTTTCCATCAAGGACAACACATGTGTCATAGCGCCAAATCTATGTCATAATTCCAACATATATTTCATGTTGAATTTGGAGGTAAATTGGGTTTGTTGGCATTATGATATAGGTGTTGTCCTTGATGGAAACTCACTCAAAGGTATGATACAGGTGAAAACTCAATCAGATGATAGATCATAGTACAACAGGTCAAGAGAGAGGTATATGCAGGTTAAACTTGATGAAAGTGTGTATACACGTGGATGAGCAAAATAGAAGACATGTATACGTACACATGCAGATTCATAGAAGGAAAGGCGCGTACATGTCAAAAAACTAAGTTTTGGTCCGTGGTATTTGGTCCATGGTATTTGGTCTGAAGTGTTGACCCCAGGTATTGGGTCCAAGGTATTAGTTCTACATGGTTTTGGACCATGGTATTGAGAGAAGCCTAAACCTATATAAGGAGAAGATCATTAGGCCAAGGGGGCATGTGAGGAAGTGAAGAATATCTGATAAGTTGGTTATGGGTTTGTGATGCTTTGCTTGATATGAACCAAGGATGCACTCATGTGGATGATGATGAACAATGGATCGGGGTCTTAATGCTTGGAATGTTTATCATGATATGGTTTTGTTATGCTCCTATACCAATAGGTGTCATATTTCATGATTGACATTGACAAGTTCTGTAATATGTTCATACCGTTTCTGGTTGCAAATGTTTTCCATATGTCAAAAAACAAAAAATTTAAAAAATGTAAAGAGGGTATGCCCTAAAAGAAAAATCAAAGGGCAAAAAGAATGAAATGGTCAAAAAAATGAAAGGAATGAACCCCAAAAACAAAATAGACCAGGAAAGTGTGCAAGTCCAAAACGCCACTACTATTTTATTTTTTCTACAATAATCCGATTGTGTGCAGCTTGTTGATTCATGCCACTATTGATGAATGGAAAAACAACTTAATCTTGGCTAGTTCATGTTTTAATTTCATGTTTTAGAGATAGAGAATAAAATCTGACCAAACTATTCAATCTTGGCAGATAGGTAGATAGGTAGAGAAGAAAAGGAGTTCAACGGTTAAATCGAGCCCTTGGATGCTATAAGTACAGACTTAGATAGGCTTACCATGAAAAGAAAAAGAGAGTGATGAGGGTTTTCCAGCCCAAGTGCACCCAAAGAAAGAAGAAAAATGCTAGGCCAAGTAGGTAGGGTAGGTACAATGGTGTTGCAGAATGATACTTGTGATAAATTTTGTCTCCAAAATGCCTTGACTTTCACTCTTATCACAAATGCCAGGCAGATATTATGTTGCAAGAAGCTCAAAGAGAAACAAGGTTTCATGACTAACTCCCCTTCATATTTTTCCTTAAACATTCACTAATTTCCCCCACAATATTAAGACCTATTCTTAATATCACTCATAATCCACTCATCCCATTTCATAAAGATTGTCTAAGTAAAACCCTATTTTACTTAGGAAAATGGCCACTATTCTCATATAAACCTCCTTATTTCTTCTTCAAAACCTAAGTTTAAATACATAAGAAAAAGGTTGTAAACTTAGCGTTCAACTCATACTCATATTAATTTTTAACATGTATTATATATAAATCCCTTACAATATACCCTTCCCCATATTATGTATAAAACCTCGATATTTAATATATCCCTGCCCCTGGTTGAAATATAACCGTAAACTTTGTTTGACGAGATTAATAGATTCATCTCGAAACTATTAAATAATTGTCCCCCACTGCGCAATAACGTGATTAATTAACCATCTAGGTTAATTAACAAACATCCCGCAGACAAATCAAAACACGCCCAAGATGATTAAATTGAGTTTTATTAACTCGAGCCCACATATAATTACTCTCTGCCATCTCCCGAGCCCGTCAACCGTTAGATCTTCACCCATCCATCCGACGGTCGATGATCATTTCGCGACCACCGTAGCCACTGAACGTTGACGCGCAGGGAGCCAGTGGTTTTGCCGATGTACCAAGGACACGTGGCACTCATTTAACATGCTCGCTCCCTCCCCACTCAATACCACTCAACCCCAAAAGTGGTGCGGGGAAAAACGCTTACCACCCTCCGCTAAGCGATAGGATTTCCCATCACTCTGACATCATCCATGCAATAAATGCCAAATTCCCCGCCAAACCAATATTTCGTTAAAACCACAAGAAAATGTCATTTTCACCATTTTTCATTGCAAACAGTGTTCCATGCAAATTATGTCCGGTCAATTTCACGAGCGTTCAGTTCACCACCCAGCTAGAGAAACCATAGCAACGCACTCTGCCATAAGTCATTTCAACCTGCAATTGCACAATTTGTCTCCTTAAGCCAAGTATTTATCCATTTGACCAGTTACCCTATAATTTCAATTTTCCACTGAGAATTTTACCCAAAAGTGCCAATTCAAGTTGAAACCATTCCAAAGCTGCCATAAAAGACCCTAAAGCCTGTTGTTTTGCCCATTGTTTACACAGAAGCCCGAATTCTAGTTTGAAAACACAAGAACCAAACATGGAAGCTCCCGTAGCACTGAACGTCATGCCTATGAATGCACCTCATAAGGACTTGGACTATTTATCCCTGAACAACAAAGATTTTCGAATAAAGGATTTATATGGAAATATGAACCATATTCAAGCCTTCTACCAAATCAGGGACAACTATGAAAACAACTCTGATATTTTTGGGTTATGGGAGTCTAACCTTCCCATGTATTTCATTCCCTCAGTTCATGTTTTCCCAACATCATTCATCAGTGTTGTGCCAACTATTACCATGTCCACAGAGCAGTCATGTCCCCATCGCAAATTGTTCTTTTTTACATAACTACTGAATCCATCAATGAGATTATACATTTCCATTCCACTGAGCCCCTGGCTCCTCTTTCCATGGGGTATCTGCTCGAGCAATCTCCTCAATTGTCCAACTCAGAAATAACCCGTATTGCTCAGATGTTCATGAAACCAGACCACCATCCCCAAGGCCCACCTCCTTATCTGCAGACCTAGTTCACTGACACTGGCAGACTTGTTGTTGACATGATATCCCGGATCTTGGGATTTAATACCAGTGAATATGTTGATGAGATTACCCTAGTTCTACTGTCAATATTTCCCCCATGATAGCCCCCTATTGTCGAATATGATTATGCCACTTTCATTGCCAACGAGATCCATGATCAATTTTTAAACCTAGATAGAGAAGGAGTATTCAAGTACACATCTTTCATATACCACCTTCTGTTATATTATCATCCAAACAGCTTTTCTTTCGCCATCAGAAGGTTGGAATCAAAGGGAAATTGAAGGTCTATGATCTTATGGACCTCAGTCTTCCATAATACCTTTGAGTGCCCTTATACCTATGAGGAATTCATTGACCTGTTTGTGCATAAAGCATCCACTCTACTGATAGGAGCTCCCCCTCCTAGAATCTCTGGTGACATGAAAAAAATTTTGCAGCTCTCCAAACAGTACAGGATAGGTGACTAGTACCTGTACCAAAACCACACAGATATCAGAATATATGGCTCTGAGTTGTGCCCTTTTAAGCTGCCTAAATATGTGCCTATGAGATTATTTGCACTAGAATATTTCAGGCAGATTATCAATGCTAACTTAACTCACTTTTTTAATGCAAAGAAAAAGGCTCAGCTGAGAATAAAAAAACAAGTTAGGCCCTTATGTGATCAATTCTAGGGATGCATGGAAAGATGTTGAGAAGATACTAGAAGATCACCTTAAATTGAAGAAAATTTTTTGGTGGGTGCCATATGACCCATATAGTTTTATAAGTGACAAAAGAGTAAGAAATAGGCTGTCAGGTTATGTACATCATAGGATCCCAGAAATTGAATAGTATGCAAATCAGGATGAATGGTTCGACGGGACATTAATAGAAAAAGTTGGTGAAGAGGAAAAGATGGAAAAAGATATGAAAAATCCTTAAAAAACCCTTGACCTGGACTCTTTTGGACAGGTGTCTTTCAAGCTGCCGCAACAATCAGGAGTTGGAACATCCTCTGCTGGAACTTGTCAACGACCTGCACAAAATACCAAGACAGTGGTCACAGGGACTTCAAAGGGAAAAGAGGTAGATACCACAGAGCATCCTATAAGGACATACCAGCTAGAAATGTCAAAAGAACAAAGTCAGGGGCAAATTCCTCTAGATCAAGCCAAAGCAACAGAGATTCCAAGAAGCAAGAAGAGAGATAGGGAAGACCCCACACCTATCATTGGACCTGCAAAACAACATTGTCCAAAGAGGCAGAGATTGAATCCTCTATCTAAAGATGAAATCATTGAAGAAACAATAGACAGCTTAAGAGGTGAAAGGGTAGTCAACCAGCAGACTTCCCCGGTGATAGAAACATCAACTAGTCCACACAAGCAGGAGCTAGAAAGGCAGCACAGTGTGGAAGATTCATCCACTAGGCCACAAAGTAAATAGGCCTCGGACATCGAAAGGACATTCACAGAGATAAAGGCTAGAAACGACCCACTACAGCTTCAAATTTACAACCAGTATCTTAAGATGGACCCCACAAACCAGCAAAGATTAATGTCATCCTATGACATTAAAGAGGGCAAAATGATCATGAGTTACTTTAAGCCCAAGGTGCAACAACCACAATCAGCAGCTGATTACATCAGGAGAAATTTGAAGGTCTTAGCCAAGGACATTCATCCTATGGACCAGATTGAGCTTCATAAACAGACTGGAGAGATGGTCTACTCCACACTGGCTGATAAAGCAATGTTGGCTCATAAATTGTAGAACTCCTTGGACAATAACTCTCCTCAACTACATTTGTATAAGGCCTCCTCTCTGGCCAAGGGCAATAGGATAAAATCTTTGGAGGAGAACATCATTGAACTGGGACATGATCCCAAATATGCTAAGGGTATAAAGGCACTAATGAAGAAGAAAGAGGAAGACATTTATGCCCTCAGAAAACAGCTCAAACTTTCGCCTTCCATGCATCCACAGACTGGAGAAGCTTTACAATAGAAATCATAAGAAGACATGATGGACCTACTCATGAAACTCAAAAAAATATTAATCGATACAGAGAAGGTTCTGGAAAAGGCACTAAAGGAAAAGAAAGGAGAATCCACCTCCAAACCTCCTAAAATTATTCCTACAGTCTCAGCTGCAACCCCCTCAACACTTGGAACAACATTGGCTCTCAATGTTCCAACATCTACAATAGAGGTCATCACAAGTACATCAGTAGCAGCAACGGCACCAGGCAGCAATACTAATATGAGCACTGAAGAATTGATAAAGGCCATGGAATAATTAAAGCTACAAGTGTCTGAATTGAAACTGGTAAAAGAGCAATTGGAAAAATTAGAAAAGAATTATGACAAATCCAAGATGAATGTGGCAGAGAAAATAAGGGAGGTTAAAACATTAGAGAACAAAGTAAGAGCATTATAAAAGGATCTCTCTCTGGATAAACCTTTGGC
>APFE030592939.1:95967-116630 GCA_000404065.3 Pinus taeda | reverse complement strand
AGATGTTGTAGAGAATATTCATGTTGGCAAATCTTGTTCTTCTTTAGAACTGGAAATATATAGCACTCTCTTTCGTGAGTTTAGAGATGTCTTTGCTTGGTCATATGATGAAATGCTAGGTATCAACTCGAGCATAGTTGAACATGAAATTAAGATGTATCCAGATGTCAAACCGGTACAACAACGGCTAAGGCAGGTGCACCCCAAGAAAGCCGTTGCCATCAAGGCGGAAGTTGAAAAACTCCTCCATGCTAGTTTCATTTACCCCATTCCTCTAACCGATTGGGTATCGAACATTGTTCCTGTGATGAAAAAACAAGGAATGATTAGAGTGTGCGTCGATTACAGGGATGTAAATCAAGCTTGTCCGAAGGAAAACTACCCTACACCCTTTATCGACCAGATAATTGATGATTGCACTGGATGCGAAATCTTTTCATTTATGGATGGATTTTTCGGGTATAATCAAATAAATATCTGCCCACAAGACCAGTCAAAGACTGCATTCATTTGTCTGTGGGGCATATTCGCATATTGCAAACTACCCTTTGGTTTGAAGAATGCAGGGGCAACTTTTCAGAGAGCAATGAACTATGCTTTCCATGACATCAAAAACATCGTTCAACCTTATCTCGATGATCTCCCAACTCATTCGCGAAAGTGGATTGATCATCTGCGCCATTTGAGAGCGATATTTCTACATTGCCGACACTACAACATACGACGCAATCCACACAAATGTGTGTTTTTTGTAAGTTTTGGTCGTTTACTTGGCTTCGTAGTCTCAAAGGATGGGATTCGTCTCAACCCATGCAAGGTTCATGCAATCATCGATTTGCCTCCACCTTCAAACTTGCTTCAGATTTAGAAACTCCAAGGGAAAGAAAATTTCCTCAAGAGGTTCATTCCAAATTATGCCGAAATAGCTAAAGGTTATACTCGTCTATTGAAAAAGGAAGTACCCTTCATTTGGGACCAGGGCGCGCAAGCCTCCTTTGATGCTTTAAAGAAATATCTAATACAAGCATCGTTAATGTATGCTCCTGATTATCAAAAAGACTTTAACCTATATCTGGCTGCAGCAGATACGACCATAGCAATGGTTTTAGTTCAAGAAGATAATGGAATTGAACATCCTATATATTATTTAAGGCGAAACTTAAATGATACGGAAATGAAATACTCCTACGTTGAAAAGCTCGCCCTCGCGGCTGTTCAAGCAATACAGAGATTTCGACACTACGTCCTCTTCAGGAAAACAACCATTTTATCATATTGCAACCCCATGACTTATATATTGTCGCGACAGTTTCTGGGGGTCAAATATTCAAAATGGATAACAATTCTACAAGAGTTTGATTTGGAATTCAAAAAATTCAAATCAAAGAAAGCCCTGGTATTCGCGGAGTTACTATGTGATCTCCCATCGTCGTCCAACGATGCAACATCTGAAGAAGCAATCGTGGATGAAAATTTGTTTATGATATCTTCAAGCGATTTGTGGTACAAAGATATAGTCATTTATCTCCAGACACAAAAATATAGGTCTAATACCTCACACTCTGAAAAACGACGTATTCGATACCAAGTAAAAGACTACGTGATCGTCGGTGATACTCTTTACCATTGTGGTATTGATAAAGTTCTGTGGAGGTGCCTCACCCTTGAGGAGACCGAGAAAGTCCTGAATGACTGCCATTCAGGCGCGTGTGGGGGGCATCAATCCAGTTATGCTACGGTGCAAAAAATTTTACGACCAGGACACTTCTAGCCAACAATGTTCAAAGATTGCATAACCGCAATTAGAAGTTGTCATGCTTGCCAAATTTTCGATAGAAAAACCAGAAGACCACCTGCACCGCTGCAACTAGTAGTAGTTGTTGGGCCATTTGCCAAATGGGGCATAGATTTCATGACATGTAACCCCACCTCGGCCGGGGGGCATGGGTACATAATAGTCGTGGTAGACTATTTTACCAAATGGGCCAAGGCGATGCCTACTTAAACAACAGCGGCAAAACAACTGCCCTTTTCTTTTTCAATCACGTAGTCTCCAGATTCGGTGTTCCATAGGCCATATTCACAGATCATGGATCGCATTTTCGCAAGCACATGATGGTTGAGCTGGCTGCCAAATTAGGACTATCCCACGACAACTCTACTCCGTACTATCCGCAAGCTAACAGACAAGTTGAAGCAATCAACAAAGTCCTAAATCACATGTTGCAAAGGATGATTGGAGTCCACAAATGGGATTGGCACCTAATCCTATACTCGGCCTTGTGGGCATATCGGACATCGGTAAGAAATGCAACCGGATTCACACCTTTTCAATTGGTGTACAGTTTGGAAGCAATCTTACCAGTTCAATGTGAAATCTCGTCCCTTAAACTCGCAGTCAACCTTCTCCATGGAACCTCAGAAGAAGAGGCTCGTTTCTTGGAACTAATCCACTTGGATGAAACCTGTTGTGATGCCGCTTCAGCTAATGAAGCTCATAAGAAGTGAGTCAAAGCACAGTTCGACAAAAATGTCAAACCTCGTGTCTTCTCAGAAGGTGACTTGGTCTTACTTTACGACCAGGAATCCGATAAATTGGGAACATGGAAGTTCAAATCATTATGGATGGGTCCCTATATTGTTAAATGAGTATCAGCAAAAGGAGCCTACGAGTTGATGGACTATGATGGGATTCCACTAGCACAACCTCGCAATGAGTTGTACCTCAAGCGTTACTATGCTTGATTTCGCATAGTAATCCTCGTGCTTTTGTTACATTTTTGTTTTCGCCAAGAGCATTTAGTTTGGTTAAGTAATCCACTTTTTGCATTCATTGCAGATGTTGAACCTACTGGAATCATTTGTTGGATATGCCAACGGAGCAAGTCGTAGTTCGCAGAAACATGTCTTCTGCGGCATGGACCATTTTCAATCCCAGCGGCGAGTTAGTAAGTTTCAGAGGAGTGTGTATTGGTTAGTCTACGAGCAATATCGTTGAGTACAGTGCATTGATAGAACTCCTTTCTGATGCCATCACACATGGCATATGTCGACTTGTCGTCAGGCTAGACTCACAGCTCGTCATTCTACAACTCACCGGCATCTATTTTGTATGAAATCCAACTATCTATCGCATGTTCCTAAGGGTCAAAATTTTGGAAAGATAGTTCGATTTCATCCAATATCAACATATTTCCAGAATTTTAAACACATTAATAGACTCATTGGCAGATTATGTGTTAGATAGACATTTGCAACATTTATAAAAAGAAGCATCACATCAATATATGCAGCAGGATTATGTAACTTAACCAAAATAAAGCTTCGAAAATCAAAAATATATTTCATAACTATTTATAGTCTGTACATAATGTTCTGTAACCAAGAAAAAATTGGTCAAATGACCCAAAACTGAAAATGCTAGGGGGCACCCTAGTCTAATGGTGCTGGTGATAACAAGTCACCGCATGTGCAATCATGCGTAAAAGCCTAGTCCATCAACTCGACACTCTAGTAGTATGTCGCTGCAACCGTAGAGGCAACTCATTGGTCCTCACATCTGGGATACCAAGGGTAAGACCCTCTATCTAGTCCTACAGTGCTGAAATATTTTTGACCACATCAAGGTCGCGAAGGATGGCCCTCCCAACAACCTCTCCTGCTGGAGCAGCCGCTGGGTCTTTGCAGTGTACTACTGGTCAAACTGGTCCAACATCTGCATGAGCACATGATTTTTTATTAGTCTTGATCATAAGAATATAAGGACATTATAAAGAACAATGAACAGAGAAATGGTCAGAAGAAATTACCCATGGCACCCACTGCTCGCCAACCGGCAGCACCAAATCCGGATCACCTCGGAAATCCATACCAGCATATGGGAACCTGGCATAAACCATCTCCTGACAGTGAAACCACTTGAAGAAGGTTTTAGAAAAAGAAATCTGGGGCTGACCAACGTGTTGAGACATGAGATCAACCCATCTCTGCATCTGTGGTTCAGTCGGTGGAGGTAGGCCAAGTGAAATATATTACGGCTGCATCAGTGAGATTCTCTCCAAGGCGAAAGCGGTCAAAATAGAACCATAACCAAAGTTCTTGGATCTTCCACTTTTCACCTTGGTCAATTGTTATTTCATCACAAAAAGTACTACATCACACCAATTGAACACCTTCGGTTCAAGGCATTCCAAAGCATACTGCATGTAAGATCTGTTGGCTATGTGAAGAGCATAACTACCAGCTAGTCTAGCAAAAGTGAACAGAATGGTCCACAAGGGTTGGCCAGTGACATCTCAGATATTGATCTTGTCGTCCATACTCGGCTGAGATCCCTCTCTGCAATTCTGGTGAATGTACTCCCTCATGGACTCACCCCCACGGGCAGAGCCTGATAATGAGATAGGGGCACCATGCCTCGATAAACCGGTCAGAAAATAGATGTCCACCACTATCAAGGGGATCGATTTGCCCCTAATTTAGAAAACCTGGTTGATAGGATCCCAGGCATTGAGGAAATATTGCAACAAACTGATTTGTTGCCTCATGCTAGAGATACGAAAAAACTTCAACAGATCGCAGTTCCGCAATGCAGCTACTGTGCCTGGATCATGTAAAGCAATAGCGTCCTCTTCTTCATGCTCACATTCTCACCATGTAACGACCATTTTGCTCCGATGAATCTCTCAAAAACAAACAAGGGAAGAGTTAGGATCTTCATTTGGTGAAAAACAGGCAAAAATTCATGAGGAAACTGTGCAAAAATTTTCCTCCCTGCATCCATCGCACCCCAGCAAGTGTACTGGGAGTGATGTATACTGACTAGTCAGTGGGAAGATCAGTATGCATTGCACCTTTCGACAAAGGAAGGGTGTGATGGTCCCAGGGCAAGTTCTTCAAACCTCAGAGGCTCAACAGGACAAGGAAACAAGCTCAGAATCCAAAATGAAAGGCATGCAATGGAAGAGCACAAGTTTAGCTCCTACCTAGTCTGAACGGCATTGAGAATCATCCATAGAATCTCCCGGAATCCGCTGGTGAAAATCAGAGGGGAAAAGCACCTCTAGAGCTCCAACAAACCAAATTCAAATGAAATGGTAAAATGAGAGGTAAAAGTCACTTTTAATTTACCATGCACGTAATTCAAGTAAAATACTAGTGTTTTTAACTCATTTATCAAGCATATGTTTCATTTCTAATAGGTTTGATGAAGCAAATGAACAGGTAGTACAATCTTTGAAAGAACGAAATGCAAAGGGTGAATCAAAAACTTAATGACCATCATCGTGATCAATGTTGTCGTAGAGTTCAAGCTCGTTAAAAAATAAACCATTCGCGAGTAGTTTTAGCACATAGTTCAAGCTCATTAAAAAAATAAACATAAGTCATGAGCAAATGTTTCCCCCAATGTTTAAGCTCATTAAAAGATGAACCGGTAAATAACCATTGTGAATGCCTTATCGCCAGCTTTTGAGCCTTGGTCGTGTTCTCGCCATCACCTTCACTCTGGTTTTAGCTGATCATTCACCCCCATTTGATTTTTTACCCCTTCGAGGAACATCTACGAAGAGTGATTCTGTTAGCCATCCTTGTGACACTGTCGTGATTGGAAAATTCCAAATCTTACCTGGAATCACCTGCTACCCGAAACCATCACTCGTTCCTCGAAAATGAGTCTTCTTTAAGCTATTTTCACCTGACTCGTAAAATATGAAAAGATTGCCGAGCGATTGGCCTCTCCAGCTCATTAAAGGCATTGAAAGTGCTATCCCTCCTCTAGATTTTAATCTTTTTGGACATGGGGGATTATTACACAAAAAGATCGAGCGCTTGTCTTGTTCAGCTCGTTAAAACTATCGAAAATTCATCCTTTTTATATTATTTTACGCTTTTTCGGACTTAAGGGATTATATGATGAAAAGAATCATTGGAGTCTCCTTTCCATTTCTTTCGGACTCTCTAAAATTGAAAGGGACCGAGTTATCTTTGTCATTAAACTCGTAAAAACCTAATAGCGACAAACTCATCCAAATGGACAAGAACGAGTTTCACTGTCGCGAGACTCGCTAAAATATAGCGACAGGTTCGCCCGAAGGGTGGATTATAGAACAAGCATATGTTATCCTCCTCAATATTGACAAAATTAAAGAGGTACTGGTTAGCAATGACTGGGGAAAATTTGAAAGAAAACTTGAAGAAACTTTATTGGTAGCAACTCGCTCTTGAACATGACACTTTCCTTCCACATCCATGCTAGATTGGGTTGTTTTGTTCACTGGTCATCACCATTGGTCCGTCACACCATCCATCTTTGGGGTTAATGCTACCAATCTATCATCATTGTTGCCAATATGTTCAAGAGAAGTCATTCAGACAATTCACCTGTGTCTCACCCACTGCAATACATTCATGCTTCATTCCTTCATGACCGCCACCCTGAACCCTATATCGTCAGTTTGTTTTCACCTCCAAAATCATTTGCTTCATTCTGTGTCGATATGTGGGATTTATTAAGGCCCTCCTGTGATGGGTCGCTTCTTGTCGACATCAGCTCATTATCCAAGAAGTTGACTTAGGAACAACCCTTTCAGTACTTTGAAGCTTGCATACCTCAATAGCAAGTTTCTCACTTTCGGCAACAAGTTTACATCAATAGCCTTCGACCGAGATATTTTGCGTGGTGTTCGATGCCAAGTCCTTTTTCAACAATGTGAATTGTACTGTAGTGCCTTGAGGGTCATTGTCATTATTGGTGATTCCTCTCGTGCACGTTAATAGCTTACATCATTGGTTGTTAATCAGGCAATGTCTTTCCATGTTCGACTCCAGAACATTTTTCACATGGATCGACTTGTACTCCGAGTGAATATTGAACATGTTTTAAAGATCCCGGATCTAGTTTCATCCATCCAAGCTGCGATATATTCAGGAATATAAAAAAATCAAGTGTACATCATTGCCGAGTAGATGATCATCCAAATCAAAGGATGATGTGTCCATATCATCAGTCTGTCACACAGACGATTATCTGTCCTATGTACATGAAAATGAATTTATAAAGCTGAGCATGGGAATGCCCGCCTCAGCTAGATCATGAAAAAATGATGTCAAAATAATGTATTGCATTGTATCTTATTACAGGTTGCCTCCCACCTCAGAAAAACTTTAGATCCTCATAGTAAAGCATTTCACCCGGCATCAGAAAGATTAACGACCTCATGCTTTAGGGGGCAATTGTTATAGACATTTTTGGGCACTTCAACCCCAATCATAAATATCCATAAACTGAGGGCTCCTATGTCCCTAAAAGTGTTGCTTCACTGCCTAAACGAACAAGGTCAACTGATTACATCATCTCCCAGAAGTTCTCCACTGAAAACTGTTCATAAATGGTCAAAACTGGACCATACTGAAAGCTCAATGCAGAGGGTGCGATGCATATCTCCTTCCTAGTGTACAAGGTGCGATGCATACTGATTTGCTCCTCTATAGGGTGTGATGGTCGGGAATGGAAAAATGGCAGGAACAAAAATGTTTGGAAGATCATGGAATCTTCCAGAAGCTTCCCCTCTGACACTTGCCTCTCTATTTTCAACCAGGGATGAGTAAGAGATCATCATTCTCCAAGTGGAAGCAGGAAATATCAGAGAGAGGACACTAATTAAGATCCCAGAAGATGACTCACCTCTCTGTAATCATCTATATATGGATCCCTCATCACAGAGATCCAGAGGCTAGAATTTTGTATCTTATAGAGAAGTGTTGTTGGTTTTCTAGTGTACATTCATAGTCTTGGGTGATCTAAGCTTTGCTTGAGGTGAAGAAGGGCTTCCTAGCTGGAGGATGATGCTGGGTCAGAGCATATGGTTGTAATCATCTTGCTACTTTTCATCTTAATAAAGCTATTCTTGTTTTCTTCCATATTCTTGTGTACTTGTTTATATATGTTTTTATATGGTTAACATACATATGACCTTGTGTTATTTATAGATATAGATCCTTGTTTCTTCGATAGTAGTATGTTGCTGTGATTCCACAGGTTCTCTTTGAAGCTGGGCAAACGAATAAGAAGCAGCGAAGCTCTATCAAGAAGGAGAGGCAATCAAGTGCAAGACTCAGGTTGGTCTTCTTGGTTCTCCTCTTGTCTATTTCCATAAAAGAAAACAATAGTATACTTTACTTGTTTGTTTCTAAGATAGCCACCCATCTTAGTGGGAATAGCAGCATCCAAGTGGACACTATTCCTGGTAACAAAGAGGACCAAGAAGCTCACAATCTTAAACAATTCAAAACTCAGCCAGGTGAATCATTTGATTTTAGGGAGGGATATGAAACAGCCATTTATGAAGTCCATAAGCAATACAATCTGAGGAGAAAAAGGATACATGTCCCTGAAACCAATAAACAAAAAAATACCAAGCAACCCAACAAAGCTAAGATCAACAACCCCCTTGCTCAAGTTCTTCCTAGAACAGATCCTAACCTAGACAATCTAATGGTTGAAGATGTATTAGATAATCAACAAACTAGTAAACAAACTTTCACTCCCATTCCTCCCAAAGGAAATGTGGAAGAACCTCCAGAAATTGATTTGGAAGCAACCTTAGCCCATAACACTACTCCTGGAAAAGTGAAAAACATAGAAAATACAACAGAAAAAGAGAATCCCACAGTCCAAAATACAAAACTGAAAAACTGAAAAACCTTTCAATCTTGAGACTGAAATAGGAAAATTAGAGATAGCTATTCCATTGTCAGAATTGGCTAAACATGATGTCTACAGAGGTAAATTAGCAGATCAAACCAAATTTCTGTGAATAAAGATTCAGTAAATGTTTTTGATGACCAGCCTGAATTAATTTTTGGACCTGAGGTAAATGGAAAATCAGTAGATGGAGGTGTTCCTCCTTTCTATGTAAGTCTGAACATACATGATAAAATACTTCACAATGCCATGTTTGATTCTGGTGCTTCTCATAACTTAATGCCTAAATCTGTAATGGAGAAGTTGGACCTAGATGTTACTAGCCTATACAAAGACTTATTCTCGTTTGATTCAAGCTAGGTCAGATGTCTAAGATTGATCAAAGATTTATGTGTATCACTAGTTCAATACCCTGCCAAAACTATTTTAATGGACGTAGTGGTAGCTAATATTCCACCAAAATATGGTATGTTATTTTCTAGATCAAGGGGTGCAAAGCTTCAAGGATCAATATAGTTGGACTTGTCTTATGCTACTATTTCACTATTTGGTCAGCCAAAGAAATTGTACCGAGAAACTTTAATGAAATATTTGGTAAGTAGCCAGGAGAAACCCCAGAATTTTCCTATCTACTCCATGCACTCTCACATGGACTCCTTCATTCTCTACAATGTCAAAATTGATCCTCAAATGGATGTCAAGGTTTTAGCATTTGAACAAGAAGAAATTTCAAACTAAAAACCCAGGGTTCAAATTCAACAATTTTCTGAGAAGAACGATATACCAGAAACTCAAGACAAACCAGATCAAACTAAAGAACCATATCTTCCTACCAAACAAAATACTGAGACTCTTGATACTAACTATGAACATGATATCCTTTGGTACTTAGAATTTGATGGTTTAGTTAACAAACTAGGAGCAGGAGTAGGGATTTGGGTGTACAATCTTGAAAATGATCATGTTGAAGGTCATGCTTACAGGTTAAACTTTAGATGCACCAATAATATGGCTGAATATGAATCCCTGTTTCTAGGACTTAAGTTGATCAAAAGTTTAGGGGAAATCAGGGTATCAATTTTGGGAGATTCTGATTTAGTCATTCAACAGATAAAAGGCAACTTCCTCGCAAATGATCCCAAATTAAGATCTTATAGAGGAACAACAATTGAAATCCTCAATACATTTCTTGAAACACAGCTTGCTGAAATTCCAAGAAAACATAATTTTCATGTTCATAGCTTAGCAACCTTTGCCAGCACTTGTAAATTACCTTTTGAACCCAATCATCAGTTCACAGCTGAGATTAGACATAGGCAAGCCATACCTGACAATGTAAAGAACTGGCAAGTGTTTGACAATGATATTCAGATCAATAATTTCTTAACCCTGGAGGAGGAGCTTTCTGGCACTAATATAGACATAGACACTGTCAGGGAGTCTAATCAAACAGATAAAATAGAAACAAACATTTCAGCAGAAAGTGAAACCCAAATGCTGCACCCAACAAATTTTACCAATAAAGAGATGCAATATCTCAAAGAAATAAACATCCATGAGATTATCGAAGAAGAATGTGAAGTTATTGATCTAAAAGAAAATCATTTGCCTCAAGGATTAACTACTCTAGAAGATTTCTTTGATTTTAATGATATCCCAAAGAAACCCAAGATGAAACCTCCAAAAGCAGACATTTAAGACTGTAACATAGGGACTGAAGAAAATAAAAAAATGATAAAATTGTCCAAAACATTGCCCCCTGATCAAAAGCTTAAATATGTTAAATTGATCAAATAATTCTAGGATGTTTTTGCCTAGAGCTATGAAGATTTGAAATCTTATGACAACTCTATAATTCAACATACAATACCTCTCAAGGAAAATAAAAAACCATTCAAAAAAAAGCTCAGAAGAATTAACCTTGTAGTACTCCCCTTAATTGAAAAAGAAATCAAATGAATGTGTGAAGCATGGATAATTGCTCCTATCAAGTTTTTAGAGTGGGTATCTAATTTAGTACCTACTAGGAAGAAAACAAAAGAAATCAGATTGTGTGTTGATTTAAGGAATGTGAATAAGGTTTCTTTGAAAGACAGTTAATCATTACCTAAGATGGACCACATTTTACAAAGGGTAGTAGGTGCCTCTAGGATTTCACTTTTGGATGGGTTCTCAGGCTTTAACCAGATTCTGGTCCATCCTGATGACCAGGAAAAAACTGCGTTTACAACGCCATGGGGAACCTTCAAATACGTTAAAATGCCATTTGGACTTAAGAATGCAGGGGCAACCTTTCAACGAGCAATGGACATAGCTTTTGCAAAATAAATTCACGATTTTATAGTCATATATCTGGATGACCTTAATGTGTTTTCTAAATCATATCAACAACATTTAGATCATTTGAGACTAATGTTTTTAAAATACAGAAAGTATGGTATTTCATTAAATCCTAAGAAGTCATTGTTTGGTCTAGAGGAAGACAAATTGTTAGGTCATATCATCTCTGAAGATGGCATCAGAATTGATTCTGCTAGAATAGAAGCCATTCTGCAAATACCCCACCCCAGAAATGTCAAAGAACTTCAAGTCTTCTAAGGAAAGATCAACTTTTTGAGAAGATTCATACCTAATTTGGCTGAATTGATTAGATTACTGAACAATAAGTTAAAAAAGGATTCCAAGGTTAAATGGACATTAGAAACCAAACACGCATTTGAAGAAATTAAAATGGCTTTGACCAAAACACCAGTCCTTACAAGTCCAAAGTTTGATAGGTATTTAATAATATTTTCATTTGCATCAGAAGATACCATTACTGTTGTTTTACTACAAAAAGATGATCAAGGATGTGAAAAACCCATAGCCTATTTTAGTAAAGCACTTAGAGATGCACCGCTAAAATATCAAATCATGGAAAAATAGGCTTATGCACTTGTGAAATCTATTAAAGACTTCAAAGTCTATATATTGTACTCCCATGTAATAGCTTATGTACCAAGTGCTGTGGTCAAAGACATCCTGACTCAAGATGGAATCGAAGGCAAACGAGGTAAATGGATAGCTAATATATTGTAGTATGACATTGAAATAAAACCTACAAAGCTTATAAAAGGACAGGGATTGGCTAAACTCATGTCTGAAACCAATTTTCAAGCCCTGGATATAAATGAACTGGATAACGAACAGGAGATGGGGACTCCACAAATCAGTCAGGCCTTTTTAGAATCACCGTGGTATGCTGATATAACTCATGTATTATTAAACCTGCAAGCTCCTCCAGGGTTATCCAGAACAAAGAAAAGGTTTTTAAAGATGAAAGCTTCAAAATTTTGTATCTTAGATAATGCTCTTTTTTGGAAAAATCATGAAGGTATTCTATTGAATTGTTTAATGAAAGATGAAGATGACAAAGTTCTCAAAGAATTTCATGCAGGGGACTGTGGTGGACATCTTTACTGGAAATCAACTGCAGAAAAAATCCTAAGGGCTGGATTTTATTGGCCCACCCTGTTCGCCGATGTAAAGAAATTTGTCACCGCTTGCCATAAATGTCAAATCTTTGAAGGCAAGAGGAAAATTTTACCTCTACCCCTTAGAGCAATTTCCACTGAAAGACCCTTCCAACAATTGGGGTTGGACTTCATTGGGAAATCCATTCTCCCTCTTCTGGCCAACATAAATGGATCCTTATTGCTACAAATTATTTCACCAAATGGATAGAAGCCATTCCTTCGAGACAAGCCAATGATACAGTGATTATAGGATTCTTAGAAACCAACATACTATCTCGATTTGGCTATCCTAAAAAGATCATAACTGACAATGCTGCTGCTTTCAAATCCAAGAAAATTATAAGTTTCTGTCACAAATACCACATCACTTTAGGCCATTCCACAGCCTATTATTCTCAAGGTAATGGTCTAGTTGAGTCTTCCAATAAAATCATGATTAATATTATTAAGAAGTTGCTGGAAGAGAACAAGAAAAACTGGCACAAGAAACTTACAAATGCACTATGGGAAGACAGACTAACTACAAAGAGATCTATTGGAATTAGTCCTTATGAATTAGTTTATGGCATGGAGGTTGTATTTCCTTCGTCGTTAGGAGTCCCTATAATAAAATTGCTACAAGAAGCTCAGGTGGAACCCAATCACATTCAAAGAATAATAAATCAAACCATCCATTTGCAGTAGACTAGAGAAGCGGTATACCAAAGATCCCAAGTGCTACAAGAAAAACTCATGAAAATATTTGATAAGAGGACCGAGGCAGAAGATTTCCACCTCGGAGACAAAGTCTTAAAATGGGATTCCATGAGAGAAGAAAAAGGAAAACATGGGAAGTTTGACTTCCTCTAGAAGGGATCTTTTATTATCCAGGCCTTGCAAGGGAACAATACTTACTTTTTGAAGAACTTGGATGGTATAGAAATAGAAGAAGGGCTAGTGAATGGTCGGATGTTGAAACACTACTTTGACCCTTGGTAATGTATTAGTTTAGGTTAGATAGTAACTTGTTGAAGTTGAAGCCCAAAGAGAAATCCCTAAGCTTCACGAGTGTGGTTATTGTACATATAATAAAGCACCCAGCAGAAAGAGATTTCAGAGCACAACCAAAGTTATGGAGAAGGCCATCTGACCTATTCTTCTTGACTTTCCACCAGGGAAAGCCATCCCCAAGTGGAGCCACTGTTATGCTCCTATACCAATAGGTGTCATATTTCATGATTGAAATTGATGAGTTCTGTAATATGTTCATACCTTTTCTGGTTGCAAAGGTTTTCCATATGTCAAAAAACAAAAAATTTAAAAAATGTAAAGAGGGTATTCCCTAAAAGAAAAATAAAAGGGCAAAAAGAATGAAATGGTCAAAAAAATGAAAGGAATGAACGCCAAAAAAAAAATAGACCAATAAAGTGTGCAAGTCCAAAACGCGACTACTATTTTATTTTTTCTACAATAATCTGATTGTGTGCAGCTTGTTGATTCATGCCACTAGTGATGAATGGCCAAATAGCTTAATCTTGGCTAGTTCATGTTTTAATTTCATGTTTTAGAGATAGAGAATAAAATCTGACCAAACTATTCATTCTTGCAATATAGGTAGATAGGTAGAGAAGCAAAGGAGCTCAATAGTTAAATCTGAGCCCTTGGATGCTATAAGTACAGACTTAGATAGGCTTACCATGAAAAGAAAAAGAGAGTGATGAGGGTTTTCCAGTCCAAGACTCAAGTGCACCCAAAGAAAGAAGAAAAATGTTAGGCCAAGTAGGCAAGGTAGGTACAATGGTGTTGTAGAATGATACTTGTGATAAATTTTGTCTCCAAAATGCCTTGACTTTCACTCTTATCACAAGTGCCAGGCAGATATTATGTTGCAAGCAGCTCAAAGAGAAACAAGGTTTCATGACTAACTCCCTTTCATATTTTTCCTTAAACATTCACTAATTTCCCCCACAGTATTAAAACCTGTTCTTAATATCACTCATAATCCACTCATCCCATTTCATAAAGATTGTCTAAGTAAAACCCTATTTTACTTAGGAAAATGGCCATTATTCTCATATAAACCCCCTTATTTCTTCTTCAAAACCTAAGTTTAAATACATATGCAAAAGGTTGTAAACTTAGCGTTCAACTCATACTCATATTAAATTTTAACATGTATTATATATAAATCCCTTACAATATACCCTTCCCTATATTATGTATAAAACCCCGATAGTTAATATATCGCTGCCCCTGGTTGAAATATAACCATAAACGCCGTTTGACGGGATTAATAGATTCATCCGGAAACTATTAAATAATCGCCCCCTACCACGCAATAACGTGATTAATTAACCATCTAGGTTCATTAAAAAACATCCCGCGTACCAATCAAAACACGCCCAAGACGATTAAATTGAGTTTTATTAACCCGGGCCCGCATATAATAACTCTCTCCCATCTCTCGAGCCTGTCAACTGTCAAATTTTCACCCATCCATCCGACGGTTGATGATCATTTCGCAACCACCATAGCCGCTGAACGTTAACGCATGGGGAACCTGTGGTTTTGCCGCCGTACCAAGGACACGCGACACTCATTTAACCTTCTCTCTCCCTCCCCGCTCAATACCGCTCAACCCCAAAAGTGGTGCGGGGAAAACCGCTTACCACCCTCCGCTAAGCGACAGGATGTCCCATCACTCTGACGTCATCCATACAATAAATGCCAAAATTCCCCGCCAAACCAATATTTCGTTAAAACCACAAGAAAATGTCATTTTCTCCATTTTTCATTGCAAACAGTGTTCCATGCAAATTACGTCCAGTCAATTGCACAAGCATTCAATTCGCCACCCGGCCGAAGAAACCACGACAACGTGCTCTGCCATCAGTCATTTCAACCTCCAATTTCACAATGTGTCCCCTTAAGCCAAGTATTTATCCATTCGACCAGTTACCCTGTAATTTTGATTTTCCACTGAGAATTTTACCCAAAAGTGCCAATTCAAGTTGAAATCATTCCAAAGCTGCCATAAAAGACCCTTAAGCCTACTTTTTTTCCCATTGTTTCCATAGAAGCCTGAATTCCAGTTTGAAAACAAAAGAACCAAACATGGAAGCTCCCGTAGCACTGAACGTCGCGCCTATGAATGCACCTCATAAGGACTTGGAATATTTATCCCTGGCCAACAAAGATTTTCAAATAAAGGATTTATATGGAAATATGAACCATCTTCAAGCCTTCTGCCAAATCACGGACAACTATCTAAACAACTCTGCTAATTTTGGGTTATGGGAGTCTAACCTTCCCATGTACTTCATTCCCTCAGTTCATGTTTTCCGAAACATCATTCATCGGTGTTGTGCCAACTATGACCCTATCCACAGAGGATTCATGTCCCCATCGCAAACTGTTCTTTTTTACATAACTACTGAATCCATCAATGAGATGATACATTTCCATTCCACTGAGCCCTTGGCTCCTCTTTCCATGGGGTATCTGCTCGAGCAAGCTCCTCAATTGTCCAACTCAAAAATAACCTGTATTCCTCAGATGCTCATGAAACCAGACCACCGGCCCCAAGGCCCACCTCCCTATCTGCAGACCTGGTTCACTGACACTGGGAGAATTGTTGTTGAAATGATATCCCAGATCTTGGGATTTAATACCAGTGAATATGTTGATGATATTAACCTAGTTCTACTGTTAATATTTACCCTAGGATAGCCCCCTGCTATCAAATATGATTATGCCACTTTCATTGGAAACAAGATCCATGATCAATTCTTAAACCTGGATAGAGAAGGAGTCTTCAAGTACACATCTTTCATATACCACCTTCTGTTATATTATCATCCAGATAGCTTTTCTTTCCCCATCATAAGGTTGGACTCAAAGGGAAATCGAAGGTCTATGATCTTCTGGACCTCAGTCTTCCATAATACCTTTGAGTGCCCTTATACCTATGAGGAATTCATTGACTTTTTTGTGCATAAAGCATCCACTCTGCTGATAGGAGCTCCCCCTCCTAGAATCTCTGGTGACATGAAAAAGATTATGTATCTCCTAAACAATATAGGATAGGTGACTGGTACCTGTACCAAAACCACACAGAGATCAGAATATATGGCTATGAGCTGTGCCCTTTTAAGCTACCTAAATATGTGCCTATGAGATTATTTGCACTAGAATATTTCAGGTAGATTATCAATGCTGACTTAACTCACTTTTGTAATGTAAATAAAAAGGCTCAGCTGAGAATAAAAAACCAATTAGGCCCTTATGTGATCAATTCTAGGGATGCATGGAAAGATGTTGAGAAGATATTAGAAGATCACCTTAAATTAAAGAAAAGTTTTTGGTGGGTGCCATATG
Source organism: Pinus taeda (assembly GCA_000404065.3). Classification (NCBI taxonomy): domain Eukaryota; kingdom Viridiplantae; phylum Streptophyta; class Pinopsida; order Pinales; family Pinaceae; genus Pinus; species Pinus taeda. Next base: position 100,055 of record APFE030592939.1, on the reverse strand, counting down.
ACACATATAGTTTTATAAGTGACAGAAGAGTAAGAAACAGGTTGTCAGTTTATGTACATCATAGGATCCCAGAAATTGAACATTATGAAAATCAGGATGAATGGTTAGAAGGGACCTTAATAGAAGAAGTTAGTGAACAGGAAAAGATGGAAAAATCTATGAAAAATCTTTAAAAAACCCTTGACCTGGATTCTTTTGGACAGGTTTCTTTCAAGCTGCCTCAACAATTAGAAGTTGGAACATCCTTTGCTGAAACTTCTCAGCAGCCTACACAAAAAACCAGCACAGCAGTCACAGGGACTTCAAAGGGCAAAGAGGTAGATACCAGAGAGCATCCTATAAGGACAGACCAGCCAGCAATGTCAAAAGAACATAGTGAGGGGAAAATGCCTCCAGATCAAGCCAAAGAAATAGAGATTCAGGCTTTACAGACTCCTCTAAATGAGGAAAGAAGCAAGAAGAGAGACAGGGAAGACCCCACACCTATCAATGGACCTGCAGAACAACCAGGTCCAAAGAGGCAGAGATTGAATCCTCTATCTAAAGATGAAATCATTGAAGAAACAATAGACAGCTTAAGAGGTGAAAGGGTAGTCAGCCAGCAGACTTCTCCGGTGATAGAAACATCAACTAGCTCACACAGGTAAGAGCTAGAAAGGCAGCATAGTGTGGAAGTTTCATCCACTAGGCCACAAAGTAAATAGGCCTCAAACATCAAAAGGACATTCACAGAGATAAAGGCCAGAAACGACCCACTACGGCTTCAAATTTACAACCAGTATATTAAGATGGCCCCCACAAACCAGCAAAGATTAATGTTAGACTATGACATCAAAGAGGGGAAAATGATCATGAGTTACTTTAAGCCCAAGTTGCAACAACCACAGTCAGCAGCTGATTACATCAGGACAAATTTGGAGGTCTTAGCCAAGGACATTCATCCTATGGACCAAATTGAGCTTCATAAATAGACTGGAGAGATGGTCTACTCCACACTGGCTGATAAAGCAATGTTGGCTCATAAATTGTAGAACTCCTTGGACAATACCTCTACTCAACTACATTTGAAGAAGGCCTCCTCTCTGGCCAAGGAAAACAAGATAAAATCTTTGGAGGAGATCATCATTGAACTAGGACATGATCCCAAAGGTGCTAAGGGCATAATGGCACTAATGAAGAAGAAAGAGGAAGACATTGTTGCCCTCAGAAAACAGCTCAAACTACCTCCTTCCATGCATCCACAGACTACAGAAGTTGTACAACAGAAATCAGAAGAAGACATGATGGACCTGCTCATGAAACTCAACAAAAGATTAACCGATACTGAGCAGGCGCTGGAAAGGGCACTAAAGGAAAAGCAGGGAGAATCCACCTCCCGACCTCCTGAAATTATTCCTACAGTCTCAGCTGCAGCCCCCTCAACACTTGGAACGTCATTGGCTCCCAATGTTCCAGCATCTACAATAGAGGTCATCACAGGTACATCAGCAGCAACAACAACACTAGGCGGCAGTACTAATATGAGCACTGAAGAATTGATAAAGGCCATGGAATAAGTAAAGCTACAAGTGTCTGAATTGAAACTAGTAAAATAGCAATTGGCAAAATTAGAAAAGAATTATGACAAATCCAAGATGAATGTGGTAGAGAAAATAAGGGAGGTTAAAACATTAGAGAACAAAGTAAGAGAATTAGAAAAGGATCTCTCTCTGGATAAACCTCTGGCAGAAATCAAAAGAATTGTGTGGGCCAACATCAATCAATCCCTTAATAATGTGTGGCAATCAATCCAAGCTATTTATGATCAGATTGACATAGTAAGATCCGCCCAAGTGGAGATTCAAAAGAAAAGAGCTTTATTGGGACAAATGCCCAAACAAGGACTAGCGAACAACTGGAAGCACTGGAAATCACAGACAGGACAGGCACCATTCTGGAAATCAAGAGAGCTCTAACCAAGAGAACTCTGATGCAAAATTTGGAAAGGAGATGCCAAGACATGTAGGTGGAGATTAATTCTTTCACAGAAAAGTTCTCAATTTTACAGGATAAATTCTACCCAGTCATGTAAGAAGTAATAACCAACTGATGAAACATATAGATTATGCACACAAATTGAATAAATATGCTACTGATCAAATTACCTCATCAGCAAGTACTTCAGAAATGAAAGCACTTCCATCTGGCCAAGTGCTATATAACAACTTAGTGAGTTTATTCTACAATGAGCACGAGGTAAAGCATCTACTCACCATTTAGCCTAATTTCTACAGGTACACAGAAACTGATGAAACTTTTAGGAAGCTGCAGAGACACAGATTACCAGAACATAAATGGTGGGAAAATATGTTAGAGATTTTAAAAACGTATATTTGGTATCTTTGGTAAAGTGAAAACTTTGGGCCATCCACCATGATGCAGTAAACAGAGATAAATAAGGGTCATATGGGTCAAAGCATATCAGATCAGAGTTGAAGAACACCCGACTAAGCCGAAACAGCCAGCACAGAGTATCAGTGGAAGACAACTGTAAACCGACTCACAGGGCCTACCTCCAGCACATCTGCCAAAGACGGAGTAGCCAACACAGCATTAAGGCGTCTTTTCCATGTTTTCGAGAATATTTGTCTCTATCTTTTGTAAAGAACGATTAGTCATCACTAGATATTATCTCCGTGAGATATTTTGTTAGATATTTTGAGAGATATTTTGTATAAATACCCCCCAATCGAAGTATTTGGGGTTGGTGAGTATTTCAAATTTTGGCTGTAACATTGAGTTTTGGAATAGAAAGTTGTTGGAAACAACTGTTATTTGTCTCACTGGATGAGGAATTAAAGTAGAGGATTTGTCACAGGATTCTTGAATCAACTGCGGGACCAATAAGTCCCATATCTGTGTTTTATAGTTTTTCTTGGTCATTATATCACCTGTATTTCAGAATCTGAATGATAAAGATAAATATTAATTTAAAAATTGCTTGAATGCACTCTGTGTTCATCTGTTATCATTTTCTATGTTTTCTTCAAAATTATAATAAGCAGTGTCACTCTTAATTTCTCCTGCTTCCTAAGTCTTTCATGTTGATTATTTGTTAAGGAGTTCTTAAATTGCTTTTTAGCTATAATCCTTCAATTTCCCTATTTAAATAGGTTGAAAGATTCTTAATTTCCTTTCACCCAATTCGAACACATTCCATCTGCATCAAATCTTCATTTGTTCCCTATTTGATTACCTTGCCTTATGGAACCATCCTCTATCAAGAAACCAAATCAAGAAAACCAATTTCAGTGACTCCATTAGCCCAATGGACTATACTACTCAGTCTTACACCCCTTCTCTATGGAATCTCACCATCCAACAATCAAACAAAGCCCCTGAACCTCATAACTAGCCTAATACCTTTTAAAACAAAGTTAAATCATAAAGAGAGAGCCCTCTCTGGGTACAGATTGGCTAGATTCTGTATCTAAAAGATTGGTTTGTGGTTATCTCGGCCTCCTTTCCCTTTATTACAACTTTGGGGATAACCTGAGTGATAACAGGTTTGATTATGGATAGACTAGATCTGAATTACTGACGCATGTTTTATTGTATGAATGTTATGATCTGGGTATGGCTGATGTCTGGAACAGCTGTAAAGTTATGAGTAAATATTTTCATATTTGTACGGGGATTGGCTTTGGTGAAAGTGCATATGTACGATGGTTTGATTCTTCATAGTAGTGTATACATTATGGGATATATATTTGAAGTTGCAGTTGGATTTGGTTATTGTTGCAGAGTTCTATTGTCTGTTCTGTGTTCTGGTGACTGTGTTGTTGATAGGGTTTCAGTGTTTCAGAGATTGATGATGCAGGTGTAGTTGATGGGTGTATTGCAGTGATGATTAATTTTGTGCTTCAATGTTGTTGATGGGTCTAGTATGAAAATTGGATGAAATGTGGCCTTCAGATTATGGTGTTGTGCTTTAGGAGTATCCAGTATGAAAATTTATGAAACATGGTCCCTGGAGAAAGAGAGAAGATCGTAGAGATCTGTAGGCCAGCGCCTACATACTGGTAAACATATCAGCCAGTACAAGAGCC
>APFE030592939.1:54866-79730 GCA_000404065.3 Pinus taeda | reverse complement strand
TGGAAAGGGCAAGAAGCATGCTCAGTGGTGCCGGGTTAGGACAGGAATTCTGGGCAGAGGCGGTGGATACTGCATGTTACTTGGTCAACAGGTCACCTTCATCAGCGTTGGAGGATAAGACTCCACAAGAAGTATGGACTGGTAAGACACCCTCTCTTTCACATCTGAGGGTATTTGGATGTGATGCATATGTACATGTTCCAAAGGAGAAACGAACCAAGTTGGATAGTAAATCTGAAAAGTGCATCTTTATTGGGTATAAGGATGGTTTAAAGGGTTATAAGCTTTGGAACCCAGTAACAAGGAAGGTTGTGTACAGTCAGATGTGGTGTTCAGAGAGGTGAAAGATGTTATTAAACATGAAGTCCAACCAAAGGAACCTGTGAAGATAGAGTTTGAACTAAAGGAGGAAGAATCAGACTCTGTAGCAGAGGAGGAATCAGAGGATGAAGAGCCACAAACTCTGGCTATGAGAAGATCAGCTCGAGAAGAAAGGTAGCCAGAAAGGTATAGTCCATCTGCTTTCTGTTCAAACTTTGCTTTGTCTGTTACTGATGATGATCCCAGAACTGTGAAGGAAGCAGTGGATTCGGAGGATGGAAAACTCTGGAAAGAGGCCATGGTTGATGAAATGGCATCTTTGCACAAAAATGAGGCTTGGGATCTGGTGGAGTTGCCGGCTGGAGGAAACCCATTGGCAGCAAATGGGTGTTCAAGAAGAAGACAAATGCAGAAGGGAAGGTGGAGAAATACAAAGCTCGGTTGGTAGCAAAAGGTTATTCCCAGGTGCCGGGAATTGATTTTGGTGATATTTCTCCTGTTGCCAAGGTAACTTCTATTAGGATTACTTTTATCTGTCGTTGCTGCTTTTGATTTTGAGGTAGAACAGATGGATGTGAAGACAACATTTCTTCACGGGGATTTGGAAGAGGGAATCTACATGAAGCAACCTGAAGGCTTTGCGGTGAAGGGTAAGAAAGAACTGGTATGCAAGTTAAAGAAGTCTCTGTATGGGTTAAAACAGTCACCAAGGATGTGGTATCAGAAATTTGATACATTTATACGGGGACTTGGCTTCACCAGAAGCAAAGTAGATCACTGTGTGTATGTTAAATTAATTGGTGACCGTGTTATTTATCTGGTCTTGTATGTGGATGATATGTTGCCTGGTTGAAATGACAAAAAAATTTATTCTAGGATTTTGAGACCCAAGTCTCCAAATTTCGACATGAAAGATCTTGGTGCTGCACATATTTTGGCATGGAATTAAAAGAGACCTGGGAAAAAGGAAACTCTGGTTAAACAGAGGAGTTATGTGAGACAATAAAACAACCTGGCAAAAGGGGGGGGGTTTCTAATATGCAGGATGTAAACGGTGACGGTTTCTATTCCTATAGGTGTGGGTTACTACTGAACAGTGTCTCAGACAAAGAAGAGGAAGAGGACAATGTCGGTTCATATGCAAGTGCAGTCTGGTACCCTGATGTATGCCAATGGTATTGTACTAGTACCCAGACTATTGCCACATCCAGTGAGAGTATTGAGCAGGTTTATGTCAAAACCCAGGGAGGGCATGGACAGCAGTGGAAGCGGGTTTTCAGGTATTTGCGTGGCACTAGTGAATATGGTTTGTGCTACCAAGGAAGACCAGGATTGGACAGAGTGTTGGATATCTGTGGCTTTGTTGATGCAGACTGGGCTAGAGATCTGGATCAGAGAAGATCTACAGTGGGTATGTGTTTAACCTATTTGGAGGTGCAGTCAGTTGGATGAGTAAGAAACAATCTGTAGTGGCACTATCAACTACAGAGGCAGAATACATGGCAGCCACTCATGCAAGCAAGGAAGCAGTTTGGTTTGCAGAGATTGTGTTCAAGTATGGGGTTAGTACAAGGAGCTATAAGGATAGACTGTAGACAGCCAAGTGCAAATTTGTCGTAGAACCCTGCTTATCATTCAAAGACAAAGCACATTGATGTTCAATATCACTTTGTGAGGATATGATAGAAGACAAAAAGGTGTTGTTGGTAAAGGTGGACACTTTGAAGAATACTGCAGATGCATTGACAAAATCTGTGAGCTCTGAGAAGTTCTCTTGGTGTAGAGAAACAATGGGTGTTTTAGGGCTGAAAAAATGACTAAACTCTCCTGTGGCCCCCTGTGAAAGAAAACAACAAGTGGGAGATTGTTGGGTTGTGTTATATTCTTTCCACGACTAGCCCACTTAATTAACGGGGCATTTAGAGGGGGGCCGGAGCCCCCCCTTCGTTTTGTCGATTGTGTAGTGAGGGGAGTTATAGGGGGTTTGAGGGGTACAGGTAACTCCACTCTATGGGGTCTGGGCAGCGCCCTGAAAATTTTTGGTTTTGGACCCTATGTTAGGTTGGGTGGACCTACCTATGGTTTTGTGCATGTTTTTCACACATGGTTTTGGACACGATGGTTTTCGATCCATGGTTTTGGATGTGATGGTTTTCGATCCATGGTTTTCGGTCCATGGTATTGGATGCTTCGGCATGTATAAATATGTATTGTAACATTGAAAGGAACATAATGAAAAATCAAGTTGGTAGTCCCGATTTTGGGATCCAGTGGGAAAGCTTTGTGTATACGTGTTTTATGTGTTATGCTCTCGCATTTTTATTTTTCCTGTGATTTAGAATTCGTATGCAGGTAATTTTTGTATGGGGTGAAAGCCTGCAATAATGGGAAGAATAACATATATTTAATCCTCAAATGAAAGAAAGAACCACCAAACAAGGAATTAAATACCAAACGAGACCTAGAAATGGATTCATAAGAATTGCTCCACCAACAATGCTCATCATATCCAGGTATGAAAATTTCTTTTATGGTTATGTTTTTTCATGCAATAATTTTGACCACTGGGAAATAGATTGTAGTGCCTATGTAAGAGACAAATGTAGTAGTAATATAATCAGAGGATGCTATAAGACCCTAATGAATAATTATGAAGGAAATAAATCTAGAAATTCTTATGAAGTTGGTCACAATTCATCTTCTCCTCTATTACATTATGTTGAATCATCCAAATGTAATAGATATGGTCACAAAGAAATTTAATGTAAAATAATTCCAATAAGGCCTCTTTCACAAAAGCAAGTTGAATCCATAAATATTTGGAAAAATAATATAGAAAAACAACAATAATGTGGATGTGTTCTATATTCACAAAACCAATGAAATCAATGGTACATTGATAGTGGTTGCTCAAAGAATATGTATGGAGATAAAAGAAAGTTTCTATTTCTAAGGAAACACAAAGGAAGAAGTGTTTCCTTTGGAAAAAAATCTCCATAAATAATAATGGGAAAAGGGACAATTTATTTAGAAAAAGGAAGGACCAAAGCTCAAAATTTTCTATATGTTGATGGTATTAAACATAATCTCTTATGTGTTATCTAAATGTTTGATCAAGGATATGAGGTCCTATTTTATTCAGAGGGCCATGAAGTAAAGAAGGTAGATTTAGGTAAAATTGTTTTGAAGGAAATTAGAACATCAAGAAATGTATATGTACTGGATGGAGGAAAAAAAGCTACTACATTGGAAAAATGGATGAGAGCTAGTTATGACATAGGAGACTAGGTCATCTCAATTTTGATAGTATTTTCAAGCTATGAAGAATGGATATTGTATGATATATGCCAAAAATTTCAAAAACAAAAATTATTATTTGTAATTCATGTTAATTTTGAAAACAATCACAAGTTTATTTGAAGGAAAATGAGAATTCAACATCAAGACCTTTAAAACTTATTCATATAGATATTTGTGCACCCATGATAACTCAATATTCAAGAGTTGAAATATATTTCATGCTAATAATTGATAATTAAATTAGAATGACATGGGTTGGTTTGTTAAGATAAAAGTATGAAACTTTTGATAAGTTCAAGATATTCAAAGAATTGGTTGAAAATGAGATGGAATTAAATGTTAAGTGCTTAATATCAGATAAAGGATAGGAATTCATATCTAATGAATTCATTGAAATTTGTGAGAAACATGGGACTATAACTCCTTATCAGAATGATGTGGATGAAATACTAAACAAGAGTATTCAATAAATGGCTAGAGAAATGATAAATCTGTCAAAAATTCCATATACTTTTAGGGAGAAGCATATCAACTAGAAATCAGCATTCTTAATATGGCTCATATTGGAGTAAATCTCAACCATACCCACTATGAACTATGGCATGACATACTAGCTTCACTAAAACATTTTTTATATCACAAGAAATGAGAATAACTTCAAGAAGTTCAATTTCAAACTCAATGAAGGAATTCTTCTTGGTAATTTATCTAGGAGCGAAGGTTATAGATGTTATAACAAAATACTTTAAAAAATAGTTGAATGCATTGACGTGATAATAGATGAGGCATTGCTTCACATAAGTATCCAACAACAACATTACAAATCACATCTTCCAATAAGCTATGATCCATAAGAGATTAAAATATAAGAGAAACAAGAACATGAAGAAAAAAAGAGCATGAAGAAGAATAAGAAGAGGTATAAAGTCCACATCTAAAGACTCCTTGAAGTTCTGTTCAAAAAATTCACCGAGAAAACCAAATCCTTGGTAATAAGTACTCAACGATTCAGAAAAGAAGGAAATTGATAATCACATAAGGGAATGCCAAATTTATTTACTGACCAGGATAGAAATGAAGAAATTTATTGAAGGCTATGAATAAAATCATTGTGTTGATGGTATGGAGGAAGATATAAACCAAATTAAGAAAAAATATACATAGGAAATTGTTCCTTGGCCAAAATATAAAAACTTAATTGCGACTAAGTGGGTCTCCAAGAAAAACTAAATGAGGACAAACATGTAGTAAGAATTACGGATATATTACTCTACAAAAAATATGCACAATATGGAAGAGTTAATTCTGAAGAACCTTTTCTCTTGTAGCTATAATTGTAGCTATCAAAATTATTTTGGGATTTGCTTCTTTCAAAAACTTCATTTTTTATCAAATGAATCTCAAGCCAACCTTCCTGAATGGTGATTGAAAGGAAGAAGTAAATGTTCAATAACCAGAAGGATTTTTTTGAGAGAAATAAAAATGATGTATGTAGATTGAAGAAAGAATTGTATGGTCCAAACAAAGCTCCTAGCGTTTGTACTTAAGACTTCACAAATATATACAATAGAAAGGATGAAAAAGAGAAGCATTAGACATCAGTCGCTATATCAAAAATGATAATGAAAAATTGTTTATTATTGTGGTGTATGTAGATGAAATTATTTTTGGAAGTTATATTGACCTAATATGCATAGGTTCAATATGACATAGGAAATGTGGGTCCCATATAAGGGTTCTAGAGCATTGGGAATTGGATGTTGTATAAATAAAAATTTAGACTAGTATCTGGTATGACATGGTAAGGATATGATGTGGCACATCCAAATGGATGATGGGTGGAATATCAGATGACATGGTAGAAGTGTTGAGTGATATGTGGAAAGCGAAAATGGTGATTTTCGGTCAACTAAAAGGGAATTTCAAAGCAACACATGACATTGTTAGAGGGTGATAGGTGGTAAATGACATGGAAGATAGAACAGATGGAAAATTATGATTGGTTGATGGTGGTTTGACATGGAATACCAATAGGTGTTGAGACTCACACTAGGACCATATTTGGCAAGGTTTTCCCATGTTATAAATTTTGGTTGAAAAGTAAAAAACCATCATTATCAGTCATGTACAAGTCTAGTATATGATGTCCTAATGTGATAGATAAATTATCATGAGATGTAGGATGCCATGAAATATTCATTAGTGTACTAGTACTGGGGTAATGAAGTACCAAAATGGGCAGCTATACTAGACCTCTCTGGTATACAGTGGTCTAGTACACAAACAAAGTTTCATCATACCACAATTCTATGTAGAGGACAGGGTCACAACACATGGTCATGGGTGCTCAATGGTCTAAATATTAGAGCTAAAAGGACATTAAATAATCCAGGCATCTAAACATCTAGCTATATAGAAGTGGGCCCTCTTTAATGGACCCAAATTCGAAATGTATTGAACTAATCATTTAATATGAGGTCCTAGCTCAAGAGCATAAAGAATTGATGGTTGACCTCGTGGAGATCAAGTTTTATGAAATAATAAACGTATTTGGAAATATATTTATATAAATTGGACCCTCTCTAGTGGACCCAAACTCTAGTTTCAACATAGATAATATAAAGTATTATAGGAATCCAATAACCCGAGTGTTTCTAAAAGTGTCTTCATTAACATGGACCCAGACTCTAGATATGTTAGAACTAATCATTTAATAACATGGTCCTGACACAATTTCATGTGGTTTTAATGTTTGAGCCCTTGGAGTTGGAGTCAACATTGAGTAACTAGGGTAAGTAAGTCATTCAAATTTACATATATATTTTTTTATATAGAAGTGGAATTAGATTATGAACCTATTCAAAAAACTCTTTTAGATCATGGTCACAACACATGATCATAGTTATTTTATGGTTTAAACCCTTAGGGCCAAAGAACCATGAAAATTAGTATGTAATATGGATAATATAGACTAGATCTCTATGGTGTTTCAACCCACATTTGGACTAGATATTCGAAGGCATGTCAACACTGATCAAATTATTCTCATGGTGTATCTCTCCTAACCAATTGTGTGATGGATCAGATTTGGAAATGTGGTACAAAACATAATCTAGAAATTTTTGGATAATGCAACAACAATATGATGAACTAATTGAAGAAAAATAGTAAAATACAAAACTAATAAGTACGAGGATGATTTGTAAAGAGAATGTGTAGGGAATAGATAGATTGTCTTAAAAACTAGGGGAAAGCAACTATGTATTTGAAGGAATAAAGTAGTATGTGGTACATATTAAAAGAATAAATTAGAGATAAGCATGCAATATTTTGAATATTAGAGTTAATACCATGTGCAAAGATAAAAAGTCTAGAGTAGAGAATGGTTTACAGAGTCAAAGAGAAGTGTACTAGAGTTGCGAATAAAAGCATAGAAAAATAAAAATCAACATTAAATCAAGGGATTGGTGTCTATTTCAAGTTCATAACTGTAAATCAATGGATTTGTGTCTTCTTCAGGGATGTTCCTATAAATCATGGGATTAATATCTCATTTAGGTAGGTACCTGTAAATTAATTGATTGGTGTATCCTTCTAGTTGGTGCCACCAAATTGATGTAACAATAAGTTGCAGAACACAAGAATATCCAAACAAATAATATTTGTTGTTTTCTCACCTTAAGGGTTTCCCTGTATGTTTGGTGTTCTCATGTGATGATTATTTGACTGATTCTTATATGGTTTAAAAAGTTTAAAATTTTTAAAATTTCCATTATACTTATTCTCCCTACTCTTAGTATAATGATAATCCCAACATAGGATACATGTATAGTTCATTCTCCAACCCTTGTTCTTGATCTTCTTCATGGTCTAGAGTTTTATATGAGAGTTTTAAAAGACCTTAATATTTCACAATATGAATAGGCTTGTATCCTAGATAATATTTTTGCAACAATGCCATCAAACTACCTACTTTTTCTTCTACCTCCTTTTGAATGAAAAATTATAAGACAACAAGGTGACAAGTTATTACCTTTACATAAATTTCTATGAAATAAGGCTCAAATTGCTTAATTTATTTATGCACACCATATTATTATTTTTATACATCCAAGAAATTGAATTCAATGGCTTGAAGACTAGTACTCATGAAGAAAATCGGTGTTTCATTCCCTTGACCACCTTTCCACGTGAGCATTATTACTGGAGAAAAATTAGATGTGAGCATATGGATTGAGAAATATTTTCTAAAATATGAATAGTATAAGGAAGGGTTGGATGCTATGCTATCATTAATTCTATTAAAATCCCCCTTTTCAACATCAATCCACTTGAAATGTTGATCCTTATTTATCATTTTATAAATGGGCTTGACAACATGGGAAAGTCAAATATAAATCTTCTTACAAAATCAATTTTACCTAGGATAGACTGCATTGCTTTCTTGTTGTTTGGATGTGTGATTTGTGCGATATATTCAACCCTTTTTTTGTCTACAAATATCTCTTTAGATTTTGTGAGATCATGTATTCCCACACCTTATGAATACTTTCATAAGGCGGTGAGGGTGACCACACCTCATTCTAGATAATACAATGGCATTGTCCATGAAAAATATTATTCTATGTTAGATTAAGAATTTAAATATATGTACATGGAATTTTAAGTTTTTTCAATGTTGATGAGGTCAAAAGGAATATAGTGTGTTAGGTGGACTAATCCCTCTTACAGACAAGACAGGTCTCCCTAGACCTCAGAGAAATTTAGTAACAAATAAGGAATAACTACTACCTTTCCCTAGCTTACAATTGACTGAAACAAACAATATGAGATAGGTAGCTTACCGTTTAATCAAAATGTCTGATGAAGTCCCTTTCAGTGCCTTTGATGACTCGCTTATTCTTGGTTCATTAGGGATCGTTACATTGCTTCCTACAACTTCCCCATGAGGGCTTGAAGGAGATCTTCATAGACATAAACATACACAAGGTCAAAGCATCTTGTATACAACATAAAAGATAAATGAACTAATTAAATCAATATATATCATAAATTGAATCCATAAGAAATCATAACCTATGTGGGTGATCAAGGAATCCCACAAATGATATCAAAGAAGACATAATTGGGAAAGAGCAATTGTTTTTATATTAATAAAATGGAAAAGAAACTTACAACCTCAAATCCTTGATGTTACAAGCCTCTTCTCACAATCTCCAACCCTTTCCTTGGATGAATATCCTCCTAGCCTTGTTTCTATAGCATAAGCCTACTTCCAACATTCCTCATCAATCCTCAAGCCTATGTTAGTTTTCTAGGCCAAGACGGGGAATTTTGGGATCCATTTCCCAAGGGATGAGATCCAAAAATGGTGGGATAGAGATTCCACAAAGAGAGGGAGGTAGCTCCATGATGGGAGGGATCGGGGCTAAATAAGGATCCATTCAAAGCTTGTTAGTTGGGAAATATTTGACTAACAATGCTTCTAGAATTTGATTTTTATTTTTACATGTGTTAGGTCATGTGCGCAAGCCACAGTGTAAGACATAGTGCACCTATGTGTAGTTTCTAATGGAATCATTTACGTATGCGCATAAATTGACTAGGGAACTACAGAAGGAGCCAAAAATAGGGTTTTGAGCCTTGGGATCCAAGAATTTCATTCTCTTTGGGATAGTTTGGATTATAAACTTGCAAGGGGATGATTTGGAACACATTGATGGATAGCAAAAGATCCAAACCAACGGTCATTTTCCTAATGCGACAAAATGATGTGTAACAGATTGCCCCCTAAAGTGCAAAGTCAAAAAAATATGTTTGATGATTGTAGCATTTTATCATGCCAAGGTTCAGATTAGAGACTGCAGTTGGAGACCTAAAACAATCAATCAAATGTTACAATGTAATATATAATCATCGTTGAGGTAGTGTTAATTTTAGGTATGTTCTATGATTAGAGCAATTTATTTCAATTTTCATGGTTAGCTCAATATATTTTTCAGATTAGCAATCACATCAACATAATAGTAAATTCCAGATAGAACATAAACATAAATCATAGAAGAAAAGCCAAGACAAGATGACACATGATGTAGCACTAGCCAGGGACAAACCCCAATGTGGGGAAACCCTTGATCAATTCTTCTTATGTGTTCTTCAATAGTTCAATAGAGAGAGAGAGAGATAGTACATATACAACAAAAGTCAACAATTTGACTTATCTAAATAAGAGCATAGCTCATCTCTAAGTAGATGATACATGAGGTAGTTGAACTCAGATGAAGACATGATACTTCAACTGATTCTCCTAGGTGACTCCATCACCATGTTGCACCTATCATTGTGTTGCTCCTCATCATCATGTTGCACCTCACTGTGTTGCATCATGTTTCACCCATCATCATTGTGTTGCATCTCATCATGTTTCACTAATCATGACTGTACCCATCATTGTACTATTGTACTATGTTGAGCTATGCTATGCATTGCTACTCCATGTACTTGTTGCACCAAGTACCATTGTTGTCCCAAGTACCATTACTGCACCATGATTGTTCCACCATGTACTTGTTGTCCCATGTATCCACCATGAACCATTGTTGTACATGTTTGTTGCACCGTGTACTTGTTGTCTAATGTATCCACCATGAGCCATTGCTGCACCATGTTTGTTGCACCATGTACTTGTTGTCCCATGTAACCACCATGAACCATTTTTACACCATATTTGTTGCACCATGTACTTGTTGTCCCATGTATCAACCATGAACCATTGTTGCACCATACTATGTTCAGCAACAATGAGCTACAAATTCTACACCAACATGACCAAATAGTCTACAATTAGGCCATGTTGTCACCTACAACAATGTGGTACTATGACAGCTGTTAAAGTGACTGCAACTAGGTCCCTTTGAGCAGTGAATAAGAGTCTTCACAAGACTAATAATGGACCTCTCTTAACAGAGGATTATGGCTACCTTCAAATTGCCTATAGAGCTTATATTCCACTGCTGATCAGCTCTCCCTCTGCTATGGATAAGGCTTCTCCATAACTGTGAATAAGGGAATTCATGACAACAGATAGAGTTCCCTTTTGTCTATAGATTTAGAGCCTTACTCATCAGTGGGTAAGGGCTCTCCTTAAGTGCATATTAGACATACACTAACTACGAGATGGATCCCTTCTTTGTCTATTCTTATGGCTTGTATTTGGCCTCCTCTTTAACTGCGTCTAGGGAATATTAGAACACCATCTTGAGTCACTTGTTTGGACTACGGCTAGGACTTGTAGAGGTCTCCTATAAATAGCATATAGGGATCCTCCTCTTACTTTGTAACATCCCTCATTAACTGTAGCCTAAGGCACCTTTAGATATTGCGGCTAGTATATTCTTGTTGTTGTATAACCCTCCTTCACTGTGGTTAGGGACAATGTATGAGTCTTCCTTAGACAGCCTATAGAAGGCTTCTCCTAGTAGTGTAGATAAACCCTCCTTCCAGCACTTGGTCACTTAAATCTGACCTCTAATGTCCCTTCAATGTTATATACCTAGGGGGGGTAATATTGGGTACCGAGGGAGGTACCCCATATTACCCCCCCTAGGTATATAACACAAACCCTCATTGGCTTGTCTTCCTTATTGCGGCTAGGGAAGGATAGATTAGGGCATGACTATGATTATCTAGGGCATCATAAGACTACATTTTTAGCTTCATTCTCTTAGACTTCTCTTCCACTAAAACCCAAGACAAGTGGAGAGAAATCAAGAGTGAAGTGTATGTTCAAATGACTATCAAGTCACCTCCTTTTATACTAAAACGTTGAGCACACATGGGGATTATTTGGTTGTTGGCCAACCTTGATGAATTGTCCCATAACACAAATAAATTCATATCTCCATGAATACTTATCATAATCGGATGATCTTTAGATCAATCCTACACCTCTCGATGAGATGGATCCAAGAAAATTATCAGCTATGATAAATAAGATGACCCACATGGAGTTTGGCCCTAGTTTCCAATTTTAACACTCCTTCTTAATGAGGGAGATTTCCATCCATTAATCCATCTGATAGACTATACTATCTCTTCCATTAGTGTCATGCACTCTTTTCTCTACTCTGCTGAACCATGAAGAAGAAGGATTGATCGAGAATGTTTCGTACCATTCTCTACTGACCCAAAGTCAGTCCCATATGAAGAGAGTGTGTCATACCACTCTTACTAATCCTATATCAATTCTAAAAGAGAGTGAATTATGTCACTCTTATTAACCCGAAGTCAGGTTCATTGATCCCAGATCAATATCACAAGAGAGTGTCTCAAACCACTAATACTGATCCTAGATCAGTTCCGAGAGAGAGTGAGCTATATCACTCTTACTGACCCGAAGGCAGTTCCAATTGATCCCAGATAAATGTAGGTCATCCTAGCACAGGGAGTACGATAGATACAATGATTCATCCATCGATAGTACTACTATGGACCCTAACCCCATTTCCCTACTCATTGGCCTAATGAGAGGTACTTCCCATGAGTCCTAGACTACATGGGTAGGATGCCTCGATAGGAGAACCACTCATCCTGTCCATAAGTCAACACGGGGTATCACAGGGGAAGGTTGAACCATTCACCCTATTAGAGCCTAAATCTATCTCAAGTTGAGAACGGTAGGTCTAGGGTAACATCAAACCACACTTAACTTGGTAGCTAGCCCTACCAGGTCGGGAGAGGGCTCTCTCCTTGTCAATGTCAATGAAAATAAGACAAATAATGCTTGATATGACTGATATAAAAGCTAATTTTAGACTAGGTATGATTTCTTAGAGGAATTTGATTGAATTTAATGGTTGGGTTGTTGGATCAGATGGGGAAGGCAGCTTTGGGTCTAGGAAATGAACACAGATTTGCAGAGGTTTCTGTGGGGCGAGGTAGGCAAGTGTTTTATCACTTTGAAATGAGTGTAATGCTGAATATAGATAATAGTGAGGGGCTGGAGAGGGCATTAAAAATTCATGAGTCCCCTTCAAATAGTAGAATACATGTAAAACTAAATAAACCCCAAGGCAGAGCACTAAAACATCAATGAATTCTATCTTTTACACTTGATTCATTTAGCTATGAAGAATAAAAGAGATGATGGCACACATAAAAAAAATATTAGTGAATAATTGAGAAGGAAACTATGCTAATTCTCATTACCACAATAATCCCACAAAATGTTGCAAAACCCTGGTTTATTTCCTTGCCAAACTGCAGAAGTGATGTACAATAGTGCTCAATGCATCCACAAGAGTCCAACCTTTATAAATGGCTGAAAAAATACCTGATATAGACCTCCAAACCACCTTTTCTATCCATCAAGGGTCGAATCCATGAGAAGAGGGGTGGTTTCAACCATATCTAAACTAGGAACACAAAAATAAGCAGTGGAACAACTTTCCTCTAAAACCTAGGAAACTGATTCATTCAACTCTAAACCACCTACAACTGATGTATCTACCTTATAAAGTCATAGTACATCAATTTACATCATGTCACATCATGAATTTTACCATAAGATAGAAAAAGTCAAACTAGAAGAAAACTAGGTGAAAAACAGAGTTTTTGAGCAAAATTGGCACTTTTTCATCATGTGCGTAGCACCATTTTTTCTGTGTGTAGCGTTTTTTCCAAGCTGAATTTTGAGACCTTAGCCTTCACAAAATTTATTCCAAGATGGTTTTTTGGAAAACTCTATCTGTCTACTTTCTAGGACAAGTGTAATTTCTGAATTTGGTGTCCATTTTCCCCTCCAAAATTGCAATCTCCCAAGACTGCGTCCTGTGTGGCCAAAAAGTGGCAGAAAGGGCATTTTTGAAGTGTTTTTAGCCCTTTTGGAGGCCCAAAACTTGTCATAATTTCCTAGTAATTTCTGATCATGCACAAATTTTCATAAGGAATCCAAAAATGCCAATTTGTCCTCAAAGGGAGGTCCCTATCAAAAGCGAGCGTCGGAGGCGCTATGCACTTGCCGGAAAAACCTGTTTTTTCCCTAAAAAATTCAAAAATGCCAAAAAGTTCTCCAAATTTCTTTAAATTTCGCATGAGTGATCTATGTCAAATGCTATACTGGGCCAATGAAGCTTTAGCCAAGATTTTGAGCTTATCTTTCTCTTTCTTGCTCCTCAAGGTTCTCCTTAACTTGGCTTTTAGGCTTCTTATTCTTGTTTTACAAATTTTGTTCCGGGCCAAATAGTGGTAAGCCATGTGGTGCAACATCGTTTTCTCCTAGTTGGCTTGTCTAGAAACTTCTAGAGGTGAATATTGACTCTTTCCAACCATTTTTCTCGATCGGCCTCTATTTCTTGCTCTAGTGAAGTTAGCTTGATTTTCCTCTTCTTTTCCAATTGCAGGATTTCTCTTATGCTTTGTAGCTCCATGATTGTTTATTTGTACTCTAGTTGCTTGTTCCATTGCTTGAGGTAATTAATAATCCATTTATCCCTCTCAATGTTAAGTGATAGGCTTTTGATCTCAGTTTCCTACTCCTTGATGATCTCATCCTTGAGTGAGCCCAAATCAATGTCCTTGTCCTCAATCAAAACGAAATCCTTGTCTTGGCGTTCAGAAGGCCCTTCATCATGCAATGGTTTCTTTCCTTTGTCTTGTACCTACTCTACTAAAGAAGAAGGCAAAGCCCCTTTCACCCCGAGTGAAGATAGCATTTGCCTTTTGTTTGGTGAAGGAAAAGAGACCCCTTCCACCCCAGGTGGAGATAATACCTGTTTGGCAGCTGCAAATAATCTCCTTGTGCCTTTTTCGTAAGTAACAAATACTAGGACTCCTGTAGCTTGAGTCTTATGAACCTCTGGCTGATTTTGAAGGACCTCCTTCCTCTTGAAACATTGATGGGGTCACATGAGGGCCTTTGAAAACCTCATGTGAAATGAAGGTATCCCAAGAAATATTCAGTAAGCTCAACTGATGCAAAACAACAATTTTGATCAATGAAAAATGATAAATGCTATTAAAATGTTGAGGAGGAGGTTTCCTTTGCACCAATGTAGCAATCTTCTCCATATTTATTCATATGAAATAGGGGAGGTTCATCATCCTCACTCTATTAAAGTGCATCAGCAATCTAACATGGTAAGTGTACAAGCGAGAAAACCTCCCTTCACAAGTGAAATATTTGATAATGAGCTTCATGAGCAGAGGATAAGTGTCCTGTAGGTACCTAAAAGGAAAGACCCTACTGATTTGCTTTTGATAACTAGCCTTGACATAAGGCTCATAATACTCTTTGCCCACAAGCTGTCCTTTGTTCCACTGTTCACCCACATTTGGAATACATGTTGCTATAGCTATGGTTTCAGGTGTCAAAGTGATGTAAACACCTGCTAATTTCACCTATCCATTGTGAAGATGAAGGAAAAATAGCCTAGCAAGTTCATGATGGTATTTCACCCTCTCCACCATCTCACAAAACTGGTAGCAAGACTGATGTTTAAAACATGTTATTGCAAGAGGACAAGCTAGTAACTTTGTGTGTGTGGTGGGTTCCTCCCGGATGTGTTTTCCTCCCTTATGTGGTTTTCTTGGTGCTTGAATATTTTGGGAGGAATTACTCACAGTTTCCTCATCCCTTTCATAAGCTGAATTTGTTTCCATATTTGCAAATTTAGAATGTAGAAAGATGAGTATGAAGAGATTTTCTTAAGTATAGGTGGCTGTTGTTTTCTTTTTGGTATTTGATGGGTTGACTGATAGTAGAAGTGCAAAATAGGGCTTTGATGATGGCTATAGGATTTTTAGGGAATGATAGGGTTTAGGAAAAGGGAATTAGGGTTTGGGGAATAGTGGAAATTATGTATAGGGCTTAGGTTTTGGTGATAGGGGATAAGGTGAGTGTGAATGGGAAAGGGAAAGGGAAGGGAATTAGGGAAATGTAGTGCAGCGGGATGGGATGTGGGAAAATTATACAAGGGGGTGAAAATAGAAAAAACCCTAGGCAGTTTTGAAAACACAACTTTGAGGCAATTAGGGTTTAATTTTTAAAGCACTCACATCACCATCATGGATGACAAAATCTCTTGCTAAGGCAAATTGGAGGATGTACTTACTTGTAGAGAGGTTGTTTGAAAATTTGAAGGCTTGGAAAATCAATTAAATGAGTTTTTGGGTTCAGCTGACAGATGCACCACGCCAATGCCCAAGTGCGTAGCGCCTGATAGGTGCACCACACACGTTGAAATTTCTTTGTAAATCCTATGCCCGGTGCGTAGCACCTAACAAGTGCGCCGCGCCAATGCCTAGGTGTGTCGTGCCATTGAAAACTGGAGGTTTTTGCTGCGATTTTCATTTGTTTCTTTTCAAATGCGATTTTTTCCTCTTTCTCTCTCTCTTTAGCACAAATGAGGACTTATAACACCAAGGATCACTTTATATACATTTTGACTTTAATTTTTCATTTAGAAAAACCCACTTTCTAAAGTTCCCTTTCACTTTACTTTTAAAACCCTGTTTTTGCCATTTAGCTCTTTTTCTTGTCATTTGATGGACTGATGCCTGAATGTTTTTGTTTCTTTTGTTGTAGCTAGAGTGTTGGAGTTTGGCAAGGTGAGCAAGGGCTGGAGATGATGCTTTATTACATATGAAACATTAAAATTACATAAATTTGTACATGAAAATAGAAAACTCTGTTTCATCTCAAAACAAAGTTTTGAGGTAAAAACCCTTTATGAAGCAAATCATCAGTGAAATTTGTGATTTTATGACCTTATTAAACATCTTCATGTGCCTGTTGACCTCTTACTGAGATTTTGAAGACCATGGTAGCAAACCCTAGACCTAATGAGACTTGAAAACCCTAAAAAATGGCTTTTGCAAATGTAAATGACAAAATGACTATAAATGACTTGAACTTGTGAAAATAGGCCACCAGGTAAAGACAATGAGGGAAATTTGAGAATGAACCACTTCCATCAGTTGATCCATGACCTAATGGAATGAAACTAATTGGATGAGACACCTGAAATGCATGCAAAAAGAGAATTTGATCACTGATGGAGGGATGAAGATACCAACACTAACATTGGCTCCAATTGGGATGGTAGCTCCTGGGAGGTGCCAAGAACTATAGATCTTTGGAAAGAAAATAGTGCCTCTTCCATTGGGCTACATGGAGTCAACAACTTCAGTAAACTAAAATCAATATCTTAACAACAAAAACATCAAAAATCAGGACTTAAGACTCATAACTGAAATGAGTAAGACTAACTCAAAACTGAAACTAGACATTTAGTAGCTGAAACTAGACATGCAGTAGCTGAAACGAGACATTCAACAGCTGAAACTAGACACTCAAAACTGACGAAAACAAAAAATGACTCAAGACTTACTTAACTGAAACAAGTACTTACAAAGCTTTTTTTTTAATTTGCAGCAGACCATCGAGATTTTAGGGCTTCAAATCATGATGAAAACCACCTGCCTGCTGATGAAATATGTACAATCATGTGAAGTGGGCCTTCCAATGTAACCAATCTAGCAGATGGCTACATATTGAACTTTTGCTCTCATTTTCCCTGAGCAGGTAGAACGATGTACATGTAGGCAACTCATAATAACAATTGAAACCAAGGCTTATGATAATGAACTAGGCAACATTCATCTTCTCTAATGATTGCAAATGAATGCCGAAGGGATCTTGAAAATCCTAAAGCACTAGCTTGTCTTGAGATTTAGTAGCAAAAATACAAATACTCCCTTTATTCTGATCCGAAAGAACAACTAGTTGTCGAGTGACAGGAAGGCATAGATAAGTATAAGCTTCTGCCATTTGAGTGTTAGCTGTAAATTCCTTGACCATGAGAAATTCTGGCCTATTGTCTCTCTCAGGCTCATATTCCTCAATTTCATGATCTAGGTCATTCTTAAACAGAAAAAAATCTTCAAGATTATCAAACATGACAGCCCTATCATCTTCATGAAGGAAAACAATATTGTTTCTGTGATCTACAAATCTAATTTCAAAACTATCATCATTTACAAAAGTAGAAGAAGTTTCACCAACACCTTCTTGACCATGTGCACATTGCAGACCTGTATTAGTTGGGCTGTAACCTGACCTTTTAGGAGTTGATCCATCTCATCTTCAGACAAAGGAGATAATACTTTTTGTTTCCTTTTGCTCAAGCAATTATTGTCTTCTTGAAATAACATGAAAAACATGAAAAAATTGACTGACAGCCCTCAATTCCCTGATATTCTGAAATTTGAAAACATTGTTGATGATCTTCATATGACATGGCAATCAAATTATCATTTACCATTGAGTTATCGAAAGAAGATTTTTCACTTACTTGAACAAATATCTCATCTTGTTTTTCATAAAATGACTAGATTAAGTCTTCATGAAGGCTTTGTTCTAATGAAATGAGAACACTTGGGTCAATAACTCTATCTTCCTCATTCCAGATGATCTCAATAGAAAATCTCTCCTTCATGGGATTCAGAACAAGGTACTCTTGATCATCACAATCTGACTCTAGATCTGAAATAGCTGACTTGACTTTATCACATCCTGAAATTGAAACTTGATTTTCCTGCATGATGTCTTCTTCTATGGATAGATCTGAAATAAAACCTTCTCTTTCATCATTTTCCATTGTACTAAGATCTTGATCCTACTGCAAATTTTCCTGAGCATCTTGATAAGTATCCTCTAAGCTCTCTTTATTTTATTGAAATTCATTTTCATACAGGGCTTCCATGATCTCATCGTCCATGAAGTCATCATCTTCATAAACTTTTTCAAGATTTTCAATAAAACTATAAACATGGCTACAATAGTTCTGAACTAAATTTAAGGATGGATAAGATTCTTTATACCTTTCAAAGAACATGGTATGAAAATATTTTAAACAATAAATACAAGCAGGAGGCAAACTTTCATACCAAGATTGGGCTTCACCTTCTAGAGTGGCCATGAATATCTTCATCAAGCAATCTTCAGGAAAATCAACCTTCAACTTGCGAATATGTATGTGAAATCTAACCAGATGTAAAGCAACATCATTCCTATCATCATCTTTAAACATAAGAAAATTCCTTTGCCAATCTACCTTAGGAATTTTATTTGGGAAACCTGGAACGTGATCTCGGCTCATGGGAGCATACCTTCGAGTAAACAAATCCATTTTGATAACAATGAATTGACCAAGAAATTCTTTAGGCTATTGATTCTTGAAGAGTAGAGTTTCCATAAAAATTATGAACCTTGGGATTCTTCGACACTGGAGTCGCCACTATGTTAGAGCCTAAATCTACCTCAGGTTGAGAAAGGTAGGTCTAGGGTGACATCAAACCACGCTTAACCTAGTAGCTAGCCCTACCAGGTCAGGAGAGGGCTCTCTCCTAGTCAATATCAATGAAAATAAGACAAATGAGGCTTGAGATGACTGATATAAAAACTAATTTTAGGCTAGGTATGCTTGCTCAGAGGAATTTGATTAAATTTAATGGTTGGGTTGCTGGATCAGATGGGGAAGGCAGCTTTGGGTCTGGGAAATGAACACAGATTTGCAGAGGTTTCTATGAGGCGACGTAGGCAAGTGTTTTAGTACTTTGAAATGAGTGTAATGGTGAGTCTAAATACTGGTGAGGAGCTAGAGAGGACAAGCAAAATTCATGAGTCCTCTTCAAACAGTAGAAAACATGTAAAACTAAATAAACCCCAAGGCAGAGCACTGAAACATCAATGAATTCTACCTTTTACACTTAGTTCATTTAGCTATGAAGAATAAAAGAGATGATGGCACACATAAACATAAGATCACTAAATAATTGAGAAGGAAACTATGATAATTCACATTACCACAAGAATCGCACAAAATGTTGCAAAACCCTGGTTTATTTCCTTGCCAAATGGCAGAAGTGATGTACAATAGTGCTTAATGCATCCACAAGATTCCAACCTTTACAAATGACTGAAAAAAACACCTGATATAGACCTCCAAACCACCTGTACTATTCATCAGGGGTCAAATCCATGAGAATAGGGGTGGTTTCAACCATATCTAAACTAGGAACACAAAAATAGGTAGTGGAACAGCTTGCCTCTAAAACCTAGGAAACTAATTCATTCAACTCTAAACCACCTACAACTGATGTATCTACCTTATCAAGTCAATTTTTATCATTTTTACATCATAGTACATCAATTTACATGATGTCACATCATTAATTTGACCATAAGAGAGAAAAAGTCAAACTAGAAGAAAACTAGGCGAAAAACAGAGTTTTTGAGCAAAATTGGCACTTTTTCATCCTGTACGTAGTGCCATTTTTTCTATACGTAGCGCTTTTTCCAAGATAAATTTTGACACCTTCCCCTTCACCAAATTTTCTCCAAGATGGTTGTTTGGAAATTTCTATCTATCTACTTTCTAGGACAAGTGGAAGTTTTAAATTTGGTGTCCATTTTCCCCTCCAAAATTGCAATCTCCCAAGACCGCTTCCTGTGTGGCCAAAAAGTGGCAGAAAGGGCATTTTTGAGGTGTTTTTAGCCCTTTTGGAGGCCCAAAACTTGTCAAAATTTCCTAGTAATTTCTGAGCATGCATAACTTTTCATAAGGAATCCAAAAATGCCAATTTTTCCTCAAATTGAGAGGCACTACGCACCTGCCAGAAAAACCTGTTTTCCCTAAAAAATTCAAAAATGCCAAAAAGCTCTCCAAATTTCTTGAAATTTGGCATGAGTGATCTATTTCAGGTGCTATGCTGGGCCAATGAAGCTTCAGCCAAGATTTTGAGCTTATCTTGCTCTTTCTTGCTCCTTAAAGTTCTCCTTAACTTGGCTTTTAGGCTTCTTATTCTTGTTTTACAAATTTTGTTCCGAGCCAAATAGTGATAAGCCATGTGGCGCAACATCTTTTTCTCCTTGTTGGCCTTGTCTAGCAACTTCTCAAGGTGAATATTGACTCTTTCCAACCATGTTTCTCGGTTGGCCTCTATTTATTGCTCTAGTGAAGTTAGCTTGATTTTCCTCTTCTTTGCCAATTGCCAGTTTTCTCTTATGTTTTGCAACTCCATGATTGTTTGTTTGTCCTCTAGCTACTTTTTCCATTGCTCAAGGTAATTAATAATCCATTTAGCCCTTTCAATTTTAAGTGATAGGCTTTTGATCTCAATTTCCTACTGCTTGATGATCTCATCCTTGAGTGAGCCCAAATCAGTGTCCTCGTCCTCAATCAAAATGAAATCATTGTCTTGGCCTTCAGAAGGCCCTTCATCATGCAATGGTTTCTTTCCTTTGTCCTGTACTTTCTCTGTTGAAGAAGAAGTCAAAGCTCCTTTCACCCTGGGTGAAGATAGCATTTGACTGTTGTCTGGTGAAGGAAATGAGACCCCTTCCACCCCAGGTGGAGATATACTCATTTGGCAGCTGCAAATAATATCTTAGGGCCTTTTTCATAAGTAACAAATAATCTCTTTGCCCACAAGTTGTCCTTTGTTACACTATTCACCCACATTTGGAATACTTTTTGCTGTTGTTATGGTTTTAGGTGTCAAAGTGAAGTAAACACCTACTAAGTTCACTTGGCCATTGTGAAGATGAAGGACAAATAGCCTGGCAAGTTCATGGTGGTATTTCACCCTCTCCACCATCTCACAAAACTAGTAGCAAGACGGATGTTTAAAACATGTTACTGCAAGAGGACAAGCTAGTAATTCTGTGAGTGTGGTGGGCTCCTCCTGGATGTGTTTTCCTCCCTTATGTGGTTTTCTTGGTGCATGAATCTCTTAGGAGGAATTACTCACAGTTTCCTCATCTCTTTCATAAGTTGAATCTGTTTCCATATTTGCAAATGTAGAATGTAGAAAGATGAGTATGATGATATTTTCTTAAGTATAGGTGACTGATATTTTCCTTTTGGGATTTGATGGGTTGACTAATAGTATAAGTGCAAAGGAGGGTTTTGATGATGGATGTAGGATTTTTAGGGAATGATAGGGTTTAGGAAAAGGGAATTAGGTTTTGGGGAATAGTGGGAATTATGTATAGGGCTTAGGGTTTGGTGATGGGGGATAAGGTGAGTGTGAATGGGAGAGGGAAAGGGAAGGGAATTAGGGAAATTTAGTGCAAGGGGATGGGATGTGGGAAAATTATACAAGGGGGTGAAAATAGAAAAAACCCTAGGAAGTTTTGAAAACACAACTTTGAGGAAATTAGGGTTTCATTTTTTAAGCACTCACATCACCATCATGGATGACAAAATATCTTGCTAGGGAAAATGGGAGGATGTACTTACTTGTAGAGAGGTTGTTTGCAAATTTGGAGGCTTAGAAAATTGATTAAATGAGTTTTTGGGTTCAGTTGACAGATGCATCGTGCCAACACCAAGGTGCGTAGCGCCTGACAAGTGTGCCATGCACGTTGAAATTTCTTTGTAAATCCTATGCCCGGTGCGTAGTGCCTGACAGGTGCACTGCACCAACAGCCAGGTGCGTCGCGCCACTGAAAACTGGAGGTTTTTGCTGTGATTTTCACTTGTTTCTTTTCAAATGCTATTTTTTCCTCTTTCTCTCTCTCTTTAGCACAAATAAGGACTTCTAACACCAATGATCACTTTATATACATTTTGAATTTAATTTTTCATTTAGAAAAAAACCACTTTCTAAATTTCCCATTCACTTTACTTTTAAAACCCTGTTTTTGCAGTTTGGCTCTTTTTCTTGTCATTTGATGGACTGATGCTTGAATGTTTTTGTTTCTTTTGCATTAGTTGGAGTGCTGAAGTTTGGAAAGGTGACCAAGGGCTACAAATGATGCTTTATTACATATGAAACATTAAAATTACATAAATTTGTACATGAAAATAGAAAAACTATGTTTTTATGAAGAAAATCATTAGTGAAATTTGTGATTTTATGAACTTATTAAACATCATCATGTGCCTGTTGACCTCTTATTGAGCTTTTGAATACCATAGTAGCAAACCCTAGACCTAATGAGACTTGAAAACCCTAAAAAATGGCTTTTGCAAATGTAAATGACAAAAATGACTTTAAATGACCTGAACTTGTGAAAATAGGCCAGCAGGTAGATACCATGAGGGAAATGTGATAATGAACCACTTCCATCAGTTGATCCATGACCTAAGGGAATGCAATTGACCAGATGAGACACCTAAAATTCATGCAAAAAGAGAATTTTATCACTAATGGATGGATGAAGATACCGACACTAACACACCCTACACACATTGCAACACTAGGGGAGGGTGGGTCACCCTATGGTCGCTTGTCACTCCAAGAAGTATCCCAAGCCAAGTGGAGCTCCTAGAGCTCAATGCATGCATCATAAAGGACACTCATAAGAGGGTCTTTCAATGACTCCAAGCCATTTTCAAAAAGTCACAAATTTGACCTTTCCTTGGGGCTTTGACAAAATGTCTACGACTTGCACATCAATCCCAATGCGATGGAGCCTTCTTGCTCATCGATGTGCCATATCCCAGATAACGTAGTATATGTTGGAGCAGTTATAGAATACAATATTCCTTAATAGTCGAATCCCCCTCTAGTTGACACAAAAGATCACGGTGGTATCCATCATGTGTACAAACATATCGTTCAAGAGCTTCCACAACCAGGAAGCTACACACAAGGTCATACTCGTAGTTATGTATTCGGTCTCAACGGTGCTTATAGCAACCAACTTCTTCTTCCTACTCATCCAGGATATTGAAGCAGAACCCAAAGAGAACCAGAATCAGAAGTGCTTCTTGCGATCCTCCACATTGCCTACCAATTCAGCATTTGAATAATCATGCAACTTCACGTTTCTGGAAATGTATCTCAATCCATGAGAGATTATGCCTCGAAGATATCTTAGAAGATTCTTGGCACCAATCCAGTGAGGCTCAACCAAATATGAGCCCAACATGCTAACTACAAAACATATATCTAGATGAAAGTTCACCAAGAACATCAATGCGAATGAGTTTATGAAACTCAAAAGCATTTCCCAAATCTGGTCTAGCATAACTACCATATAACTTCTCAAAGTTAAGCGCCATCAAGGTAGTCACAGGCTTGTATTTTACCATTCCAAATCCGACATCCAACTCCCTCTTACTTCTACAAATGAGAGGGTCTGCACCTGTTAGAAATAGGTCGTCCTCAGAAGGTGCTAGTATGAGAGTTTTATCATCCACAAACTTCAAGCAATGGTTTGGATCGACTTCACTCCTAGTGAATCTCAACTTCATCAGATAATTATCAATCCTCTCATACTACACCTGGGGTGTTAAGCCATAGAGGACTTTCTTCCACTTGCATACATGAGATTCGCGATCATGAATTTCAAACCCCTCGAGTTGTTCCAAACCTATGGACCTACTACATAAGGGGAATGGTCCCCTTGTAAGGTTTTCCTTCAGTAGATCTCAGACATGTACCTTCATGCTCTTTTTGAATTCAAGTATCCCTATCACCATTTGACTCACATCAGGTAGGGCCCCATAATAAGTAGACATCTGGTGCTATAGATGAGATGTGACAATTGACATGGTCGCCAATGGACCATCCTGCAACTCGATACCAATTTCCAACCCTGAACCCATGAGTAAAAGAATCTTTTAAAATTCTATCAACACATACCTTTCCATCGTTAAATGAAACCCTGAAACCTTTGACTTCCATTTCTGAAATGGACACCGGGTTCTTCTTGTGATTAGATACATAAAGATATTCTTTTAAATGAATCTATTTACCCTTATTTAATTGAGAGGTAAAAATCCCTACACCCTTTCCGGGATAGGTGGCATTGACTCCAAGTATAATCCCACGAGTGTTTTTATCTCTACCAAAGTAGAGAGACAACCCTCCTATCCAATGAAGTGCCTTGAAGCATTAGAAATAGTAAGACAGATTCCCAAAGAGTCTGGAGGAGAGGACCAATATAAGATAATGCTTCTTTATCTTATCAGAAACAACATTTGATTCTTCATACCTGGGTTTCCTTTCTTTCTTTGAAGAGTCGGTTATTTCCTTGATGTCCTGCATTACTTGTCATTCCTCTGATCATTGAAGATGTCCTTGGAATGATTGTTATATTCATCAAGTGACGTGTCACTACTATTCAAACACTCCTTCACATAATGGCTAAACTTATTGCAAGAAAAGAATTTGCATTTCCTTCCACCCTTAGATACGGACTTCCCATTGAAGTGATCTTTAGGTAGGCCT
>APFE030592939.1:0-32066 GCA_000404065.3 Pinus taeda | reverse complement strand
TCATTCATTAATCTCATGAAAGTAGCAGGGGCATTGGTCAAGCCAAAAGGCATAACCAACCATTCATACAATCCCTGCTTTGTTTTGAAAGTAGTCTTCCATGCATATTGCTCTGCAACTCTGAACTACTGGTATCCACTTTGCAAATCCAATTTGGTGAAATAAACAACTTCCTTCAATTGATCTAAAATATCATCTATGCGAGGAAGGGGATAACAATTTTTAATTGTTATCTTATTCAGTGCTCGGTAATCAAAGCAAATTCTCCATGAGCCATCTTTCTTTTTCACCAGAACGATTGGTGACCCACATGGTGATGTGCTAGGCTTGATGAACCCTTTCTCAAGCAACTCTTGCACCTGCTTCTTGATTTCAGCATTCTCTAAAGTAGACAACCTTTTATACCTATGGCTGCAATGATTGTTTCATCTCCCAAGTCTGACCACAAATCTTTTTGAATAGCTGCAATGTCTTTCTTCTTCTTGCCCTCAGACTTCTTAGGTCTCAGATTTGGATGCAGAATCCAACAATTCTCATCATCATGCCTCTGCTTTTTATAGTGAGTCCATGAAGCTTTGCCTTTTTGTGCAATATTATCCTTCCTTGCTTTCCACTTCTGCTTTCTTTTCTCCTTGCTCTTGCTTACAGTGGGTTGGGATGGTCCCCCAACTTCTGGATTTCCATTCTTTCCTCTAGCTTCAAGATGAGTTGCTTGTATAGAGACTTCATCTATACAAGTGAGACTAAACATGAGGATGGTATGCCTCATGTAGCTGTGTAGACCACCAATGTACTTCAAAAGAGTTTTTGGTGAGTCTAATGAGATACCCAACATCAATGCTCTCTTTCTAAATTCTTGAGTATACCCTTGTACACTTTTCCCTTTCAACTGCCGAAGAGTTTGCCAACTCATCATGGCTTGATGCATGTAGGCCAATGGATAGAACTGCTTTTTGATTGCAGAAACAAATTCACTCCAGACAGATATGGTCTTACCATGCTTCCTCATATCATCTTGGGTTCTACCTTCCCACCAAACAAAGGCAGTGCCTTGTAGGCATAGGCTTGCCAGCTGAATCTTACTCTTGTCTAAGTCTATGTTCTGTACTCTGCAATACACATCAATTTTTCTAATTCAATTGTCCAACTTTTTAGCATTTATCTCTCCATCATATATAGGAAAATCAAATTTGACATCCAATTTAATCAAGGTTGTTGTCTTATTATGCACAGGGCTACTAGGAGGTGTAGGAAAGCTTTCTTGTTTCCCTTTCCTTTGGAGTGGTCATGGGAATGAGATTCTTCTTCTTCTTTTTCTTGTTTAGAGCTCGATGAATCTTCATCCTTATGCTTTCTAAAATACCTATACATTTCTTCTACCATAGACTTTATAGCTAGGAAACTTTCTATGAATTCAGGGTCTGGCCCTATGGAACCTTCTTCTGACATTGTCTTCCGATAATAGACTCTCCTAATTTCAGGATTAGTTTCCACCAACTCTCCTTCTCCTAATTTGAGCTTTGATCTAGTGATCATTCACAGCTAAACCAACACAAGCTTGTCTAACCTTACATCCTAGGGCTCTAATACCACCTGATCTGATAATCACCCTATGAGTGACCTCAGTTGAATATTTATTAAACAACAGGTATTACAAACTCATGTGTTGGTGTGTGTTCTGTGTTATTGAAACAATGGATCGATCATATTGCCAATACACAGACATTTAAAAAGTAAAGACAACAGAGAAATATAGTAGGCAACACAAAGACACAGACAATTTTTTTAATAAGGATTTCACCCTATTCTCCAAGGCTACGTCTATGGTCCAGCTTCAGTGGTGGCCTTGTTTTATTGTGTCTTACAGCAAAGAAATTACATTACAGGGATTCAATGTGAGGTCTCCTGACAGCAGATTTTTCTTGGCAGGGTGGTCCTTGGATTCCCCAAGCCACTTAGAGTACACAAACTCTTGTTCTCCCTACCAACTCTATGACCCTTGGTCTACAGTGGAAAGAGACAAATGTGATGCTCAGTCCGAATAGATTCCTCTATGGGAAGGCTTGAATCTTCAAGCTCTCTGGTGCTCGATGTTGCCTATGGTCAGCTCGGCGCTCTGTCTCCTCTACTTAGCTTTACTATTCCCTATGTTCAGTCCCCCTCTCGGGGTTCACTATTCACTATCTCTCTGGTCGCTTGGACTCCTTTCCAAATCCTCCAACTCCCATTCAACTGTCTCCATTCATGGCTTTAACAATTTGACCCCTATGCGTGTTCGATTCCTCTCTCGCCTGCATCGATTTACCTTCTGTAGCTTTGCTTGGCATTCCCTATTTGGTGTCAGCATGAGCACTCAGGGAGTACCACGCGTCCCCATCGAATGGGTGCCAGCATGCTTCGTAGCTCGTTTCTTTGGTTATGTTGTGGATATGTCCTTTCTCCACCGTGGCAATCAATGGATTCCAAATCCTTTTTAGATCGCAACTTATTTCCCTATCGGTTCCACTTCTTTCATCGAGCACAATCTCAGCCATCCGATCTGGGCTCCTCCAGATCTAACGTCATACGCACATCAAGCGCGGTTGACTTGCTTGACCGTTAGTGCGCGATCACGACGGTTTTTCTCTCACCTCCGCTGCCATGCATCGATCGTTGAGTGGGATCGCTCCGCTCCTGTCCAAAACCTCTTACCGTTCAAGTGCACCCCGATCAAACCACCAATTTCCAGGGCACGGGTCCCGCCTTTATGTTTTAGCGCTTTTCTTTCCCCACCCGCGATTCTCTGGATCCCAACATGATCGAGTGCTTAAGGCTCCCCCATTTCGGCCCTGTTTGCCCAGTGATGCGCGATTAGAACTTAAGCACTAATCGCACATCGAAATCACATCCTTTTCCCGATCTAAGGCTCCCAGGGGCTATTTTGACCTCCTGTGCAGTCTCCATGGGCCTCGGTTAACACGATTTAACCGAGGTCCTCGTCGTTCCGCGTTGGTTGCCATGGCCACTGGTTCAGCGCGTTTTTGATGTTGTTTTGTATTTCATTAAATATTTGCTTAACGCAATATAGACAAAGTTATTGAAAGTCTTCTATGGATCCGATTCGGATCAATAATGAATCCATTTACATATCCTATATGGAAACGTTTCTTTACCCTTCTGTGGTGAAGTAAAATTATAAGTGCAGACACAAATGAATTTCTCTAGCCCGATAATGGGTCTAGACACAACAGATGCATTCTATAGAAGATTTCCTTAGGTTAGAATCAATCAAGAGGGCCTACCTCTTGGTCACTTATCCTACTTGATGATGTCCTCGCTTGCTCACTCCAGCAATCTCTCACTTTCTTCTTCAAGTTCCTGAAACAAGTAAACAACAAAAACACACAAACATAATAATAGACAAATTGCAATTCAACCTACTTAATGAGTCAAGAAGCATCAAGACACGAATATGTAATATTAAAAAGCATGTAGGAAATTAATTGATAGTTTCATATACTAATATCAAAGAGAGATTACAACCACTCGCCTTGACTTCACAGTCTTCCTTTGACAATACCAGGTTCCCACACACTTCTGCTAGCATTCCATGATGGCTTCAAACAACAATAGTTTAAAGGATTTTCCTTTTATAATCCACTCTAAACCCAAACACACTTATCCCTCACACAACTATATGGCTACAACTAGCAATAGCTTGCTTGTCTAATCAAAATAGTATACTCACACTTAGCCAACACTCTAGCTAGGACTAGTTTGTGCTTGGGAAGAAGGGAGGTTTATATAGGAAATATGGATGGGAGATGGATCCTCTTCTCATGGGAGAAGGACTTATCCCTTGAGATAGTTCCATCATTATAGGGTAAAGGAGCCCAAACTGTCATCCTTGACCCCATCCGACCAAACCATTTTCTAGACTTCCATTACAAAGCTTCTAGAGCTGGAAGCTTTGGCTTCAGATTTAAAAAACTTTCCATAGCAAGACCGACATAACCGGAACATAGCTCAGTCACACTGATTGGTGTGGAGAATAGTTCTAATCTCTACACATTAGCACGAGGGAGACAAAGGTCATTAGTGTCGACCTTGTAAACTGGGAAAAATGGAAGTTTCATGGGAAATGGTGCAAAAGGGAAATTATCTACTCATGAAGAGGGACATAATGGGAGTTTCTTCATGAGGGAAAAGCATGTAGGGTTCACTGTAGAGTTCCTCTAGGATCAAGGAACGAGGAGTACAGGGATAGTGAAAAAACTATGTGTAATAGATGCCCCCTAAAGCGTGAAAGCCAAACTGGAGTGACGAATGAAATTCTTTATAAATCAGTGAAGGGAACTAGCCAGTTGTCGGAAAACCTGCAAGAAAGTATAGATACATATACATAAACTAAGATCTCTGTCAAATGATACATGAATCATGGCGTGAATGCAGCCATCCAGAGAACGATCATGTAAATGGATCTAGGTATGGATGTAGCCATTCTTCAAGAGGGATCATAATGAAACCAAGGTATGGTCACAACCATCCAATAATGAGAAGGATCACATATGATAACTCATGGTCTGTGTTGGGTTGTGTTATATTCCTTCCACAACTAGCCCACGTAGTTAACAGGGGGGTTAGAGGGGGAGCAAAGCCCCCCTTCGTTGCGCTAATTTTGTAGTGGGGGGGATCACAGGGGGCTTGAGGCATACCCATAACCTCACTTTGTGGGGTCCAGGGCAGTGCCCCAAAAAAATTTGCTTTTAGACCCTATGTTAGGTTGGGTAGACCCACCTATGGTTTTGTGCATGATTTTCGCACATGTTTTTGGACACGATGGTTTTTGGTCCATGGTATCGGATGCTTCAACATGTATAAATATGTATTATAACATTGAAAGGAACATAATGAAAAATCAAGCTGGTAGTCTCGATTTTGGGATCCAAGGGAAAATCTCTGTGTATATGTGTTTTATGTGTTATGCTCTCGCATTGTTTATTTTCTGTGTTTTAGAATTTTTATGCAAGTAATTTTTGTATGGGGTTAAAACCTACAGTCTGGTCGAAGCCAGCCATGTGAAAGAGACATGCATATCATCATAACCATGTCACATTGCTTCGCAACCTAAACTTTTGTGATCTAAGTCCAGGGTCTTTCACTCCAACATGACCCGATCAAAGTATAGATCCTAGCATGCGAATAGACGTGTTGATGTCGAACATGCTAGAAAGTCGCTTGATTACCAGTCAATGATGTAAATTGTTAACAAGCACGAGAGAAACCACCAATAATGACAATGGCCCTCAAGGTACTATCAACACAATTCACAGAGTGTGAATACAGGAACTAAAGTTGAACACTCGTGAAATCACTCAATCGAAAGATAATGATGTGAACTTGTTGTTGAGTGTGAAGAACTTTCCATTAGGGCATGCAATCTCTAAGGTACTAGAAGGGAGTCTGTCAGTCAACTTCCTGGATAATGAGTCGATGTCGATGGGAAGAGACCGTGTTGAAGGAGGGTCATAATGAACCCCACATCATCGATGCGAGATGAGAGGATGAAAAATTATTTTGGATGATACAGAGAATCAAAGATAAGTGTAACTGCAGAAGGACAACTCTTGAACATATCAGCAACACAACTGGAAGTTTGGTAGCTTTTGGATCCATAGGATCAGTGGTCATGATGATGTGGCAGAGATCAAATGGAAGGAAAAAATGAATGGCCCAAACCCAGGAAGGTCAATGATGCAAAGGAGGATGTCCCAACCCAACACGAAGCAAAGATTGTCATATTCAAGAGTGAGTTGCTGGCACGAGTCGAAAGATTTCCAAATTTTCCTCCACCATTTTTGGCAAGTACCCCAATTATTTTTTAATCGCAAGCTTGAAGGGGATAGCATATGCTTGCACTGTAAGTTCATCCTTCGAATGAATTCAACCTAGTAATTTCAACGAGCCCTAGGAAGGAAAATCTCATGTTCGTCATGGTGACGAATCCGATGTCGTTTAATAGTTTAACGAGTCTAACAAAGGTGTAACTTGGTATATTTTTCATGTTTAGAGAGTTTGAATAAGACACGTAAAAGAAAACTCCACATGGTCCCTTTTCGTACATTTGTGTCTCTCGAGCCCAAAAAAGTAGAAAACAATACTTGAGAGAACTACTTGACCATTTCACTTAAGGAGTACCTTTTTCGTAAACAGTGTATCCTAGTCTGAAAAAGGGGTAAACTTATACTGGGTGCATGAAATTTTACATTTGATAATGAGTTTGAAACGACAAGGGCTCATCCATCTTTTTGCTTTTAAAGGGTCGGAATAGAGTTGAAAGCAGACCCTCCATTTTTATTTTCTTTTATGAGTCAAAAAGGGAAAAATACTCGGAAATATTTTCATGATGATGATGATGATGATGGTTAACGTCCACTGAGACCAAATTGGTCTATCGGACCTATACTTTCTTAATTTCTAATTGTCTGGTTCCTTGTCTTTCTTGGCGAGATTGGTGATGTAGCTTTCTTTTTCTTCTCTACAGTCTTCCAACTTTCTTTATCTTGCATCTCCTTCATCTCTTCTAGTTCTTGGGACATTGGTGTCTTAGCTTCGCGATCTATTGTGTTCGTCCTTTTGGAGATAGCTTAACAAGTCGACAAAAGAGCTGAAATGTGACTCATCCTGGAGGAACGAGCCGTATAAAGGGTAGCAACTAGTTCTGACAATGGAGGAACTGTTCAAAACATGTAATGTTCAAGAGGATGGCTAATAAAACCACTCATCGCTGCAGTTCCTCAAGAAAGGAAAAACAACAAAGCGAAAGCATATGATCGGCCAAAGAGATGGTAGCAATGGAATGAAACAACCAATGCTCATCTAGAAGAAATTAGCTGATCAAAATGAAAATCATGAGATGTAAATCGGGCATGGGTTCATTTTTACACAAGCTTGAACCATGGAGAACTCTGCTTGGATTTGGTTTCATGTTTACACAAGCTTGAAACAGAAAAATATGCTTGCTATAAGTTTGCATGCCCCCAACATAATGAATCAATCATGGTACATGCCCCCTAAGCTTCATTTCAATCAACTAGGTGGATGGAACGAAGTTTCACTTTTAAGATCCTGGAAAGACTCAACTGGGATTTTACGAGATCTTAATCAAAGACTGTATTTGGAAAAGGGAATTGCTTCACTATTTTAATGAGGTTGACACAGTAAAAGAACTATCCTTAGACATCTATTTCATTTTTTAATGAGGTTGACATAGTAAAAGAACTATCCTTGGGACTCCTTGTTTCATTTTTTAATGAGATTGACACAAGACAAAGAACTATACTCACTTCTTTGTTTCATTTTTTAATGAGGTTGACTGAAGACCAGGAACTATCCTCATGAATCCTTCTTTCATTTTTTAACGAGGTTGACACAAGACCAAGAACTATTCTCATAACTCCTTGGTTCATTTTTTAAGGAGCTTGACACAAGACCAAGAACCATGCTCCAACCCCTTGTTTCATTTTTTAACAAGCTTAACACAAGACAAGGAACTATGCTCATGCTATGATCATGGACCATATGAGAACATGGCTCCCAAGAGGTCTTCACTAGATGGAAGAACCGCACTCTGGTAAGAATATACGTCATTTGGTACCAAAGATAGATCGGGTTCCAATGCCCCTCGTACATAATGTACTATACCATATGAGTGATCATTAGCAGATGTGGAGACAGAACGGGTAGACACATAATTGACCTGTGGTGGGGAAGGTACTTCTTGCAAACAAGATATGATAGAAGATGATGGTTGCAAAGGAGGCACTTGGTGACCAATGAATGATAGTTGATCAATAGTCACAATTCTCCCTTCGTGCGGAAAACAAACCACACGGAAAAGTGAAGAAACAAGAGCTCCCATGACATAAACATAGTCGCGTCCAAGGAGAAGATTGAAATCTAAAGGTTTATTGGTTCCTCCGTTGAAAGCCAACAAATTCTGGGTGGTAGGCACAAGATGTGGGGAACCCAAAGCTTGCCAAGTAGTAGAAGACATGATGCTAACAGACGCACCTTCATCTAATATAGTGCTAGGTACTACCATATTATAGACTTGTACTGTGATTTGGAAAGGCACATAAGATGGGAGGCAGAAATCAGTCAATGGACCCTAATCGAAAGAGACGATAGAACTACTTGGTGGGGTATCATATGATTGCCCCCACATTGTATAGGAATAGGAGAAGGACTCTCCTGAACAACTGGTACGAGAGGGTCACGCTTCGATTCATGAGAATATGAGAAGACGAGAAGAACATGAGCAGTATGAACACCACTCTCTTCTAGAACAGAGTGAGCAACTGGTGGGGGAACCAACTCGACACTCTGTTTGACCAATGGTTGGTCGGGGACAGACACAATAGTGTCTTGCTCAGAAAGAGCAGGACGGGAAAGAGATGAATCCAAGTCAATCTCTTTACCAACTAGGAGAGGGTTAGAAAAAAGCCTTTGATAACCAACAAGGAGTTGGGGTTGAGGAACTGCAAGGTTTTCCAAAACTTTGGAAGCTTTATCCATAAGAGGGCAAAGGTGGACAAGATTCTCTCCTTCACATAACCTACAGGGGAATCTAATCTTCCCCTTCTTCTTATGATCATTAGTTGAAGATGTAACATCGACATGATCTCCAGAGGTCGATGGGGATGGTTGGTTCAAGTTTTGAGACCATACCTCTAAGACTCTGGGAATGCCAGGATAGTCCTGAAGGAGATGGTCACCCTTACATAGCTTGCAAGGGAGTTTTACCTTGCATTTGGAGTAATAGCTACACGGTTGGCCTCTGAATTCTTCTTCTTCATCTTCTGCTTCTTCTTCTTAGCCTCTTGGTTACTGGATTTCAAACTTTCACCAAGCAAAGTAGAAGAGGAGGGTGAATAAATGGAGGAAGAAGGCGAGGGGTCAACCTTAGAACCATCGTGACGTGATTCAAATGAAGGAGAAATTTTCATAGGATTTGGGACACTTGGGACCACCAAGCTCGAAAATAACTAGACAGGTAAACCAATGGTTAACCCGGGGAGGGACAACATCACCATATAAGGAGCACCAGTATTTCCAAAATAAGGAAAATGACCAGGATTCCCATCCAAGGGGAACCTTTGACTGGTGGACTCTGGGAATGTTGCCATTAGAATCAACCCTAAAGAATCACCAAGGAAGATAACTTTAACCAGGAATATTTCATGGGTAGTTAATTTTAATACACTGAAACAAAACATTGCCTTTTCATATTTTAAGAGTCAAGAAAAGGATGAAAGGTGACTCTATCGCTTTTGATTGGAAACGAGCTCGAAAGGAAAAGTGCTCAGATTATATTTTAAGTTTAATGAGTCAAAATATCAAATGAATACTATGGATGATCTAGGTAAACATGATTACCAGGTAACCGTGAGTTGCAGAATACCTTTCAGCGAACCAAGAAGTACGAGCAGACAATCTCCCTGAATGTTGTGTTTGGTGTGTCATGTTTGCAAGATGGTCGACTCAGCTTCCTATGGATAAAGGATTGTAGCCTAGAGGGGTCTCCCATTGTATACTTGATGATATGGGGAGCACAAATCCATACTAGCACTGTCTAATGCCAAATCAAATGACAACTACTAGGTTTTAAGACGTCGGAACACGTCTCTAGCCTAGACCACTAAATGTGAGTGTTAAGTTTCAATGCTTCTTTAGGTTAATTCAATAAATTTTAACAGATGACCTTGAATTGGGTTTTAATTACAAGGCCCTACCATTGTCATCGGAAAAAAATCCTACATGCAGCTATATAAGAAAAGAGATCTTTGTCTTCAATGAAATTTAGCACTAATTCAGAGATAGGGAACACAAAATCAATGCAACAATCAAAGAATGAAATCTTTCTCTAACAAATCTCTTAAATGCACTTAATCTTCTTATAACAACAAAATAAGTTTCATATCATTTCCAATTCTTATGATGATGCAATTCTAGCTTCTCAGTAACGCTCCTAATGTAATATTTTCGCTTAAGTAAACTAGAATTATGTTCTCCTTTTCATAAAATGTAAAATGAATCTTTCACATAAAGCACTTTAATGAAAATTTTCACAATTCTGAACAAACAAGCATCGATCAAATCGAAAGCATGATAAATGAAACCAAAAGCAACTTCTTCCCTGAATTGAACAAACCAAACACATAAATACTTCAATCGACAATCCAAGCAATGTAATCTATGCTTGGAAAGAGAAAAGAGACACTTGAAATAAGAGAACAAGCGAGTATCTTTCACTCATTCAATTGAAAACAAAGCATCCTAGTCACTTCTGGGAGGAAGAAGAGAGTCTGGGGGTCAAGACACACTAGCACTGGAATGAGAGAAATTTTAATTTTTTCTTACCCCTGAGACCAAAGTGACTTTTGGGCCAAAACTAGCGTCGATCGACACAACTAACCAGTACTACAAATAGCATTGATGGCTGATCGGCACAACTTTTTGGCCAAAAATAGTGTTGATCGAGGGATTAAAAGAACTTCACATAGGGCTAGACTTAACACATCAGAGGGTGGGGTAAACCAAGAAAGCATACAAATCAAGCTAAATGAAGCTTTCTAGTCAGGGAGAAGATGGTCCAAAAGGCTTATGAGGTCAAAACTACAAGAGTAGAACACACTGGCCAAGATTGGGGTCAAGCCCTAATCTTCACTTACGGGCATTGGCACAAATTCCTAACTGACAACAAGTGCCAGAGGTTGGTGGGCGCGACTATTTCTAATCATATCGTGATGATCAACACAAACCTGCAAATTTCTCACAAAATCATGAAATCCAAAATAAACAAAAGATGGGATCTCCCCAGTGGAGTCTCCAATTTGTGGTGAAGGAAAATTATAAGTGTGGACACGAACGAATTCCTCTAGCCTGATAATGGGTCTAGCCATAACAGATACATTCTATGGAATATTTCCTTAGGTTATAATCAATCAAGAGGGCCTACCTCTTGGTCACTTAGCCTGCTTGATGATGTCCTCTCTTGCTCGCTCCAGCAATCTCTCACTTCCTTCTTCAAGCTCCTGAAACAAGTAAACAACAACAGCACACAAACATAATAATAGAAAATTTACAATTCAACCTACTTAATGAGTCAAGCAGCATCAAGACACGAATATATAATATTACAAAACATGTATAAAATGAATTAATATATGCATATACTAATATCAAAGAGATATTACAACCATTCGTCTTGATGTCATAGTCTTCCTTTGATAAGACCAGGTTCCCACACACTTCTGCTAGCATTCCATGATGGCTTCAAACAACAATAGTTTAAAGGATATTCCCTTTAGAATCCACTCCAAACCCAAACACACTTCTTTGTCACACAACTAGATGGCTACAACTAGTAATAGCTTTCTTGTCTAAGCAAAATAGTATACTCACACTCAACCAACAATTTAACTAGGACTAGCTTGTGCTTGTGGAGAAGGGAGGTTTATATAGGAAATATGGATGGGAGATGGATCTTCTTCTTATGGGAGAAGGACTTATCCCTTGAGGTAGTTCTATCATTATAGGGGAAAGGAGCCCAAACTGTCATCCTCAACCCCATCCTGCCAAACCATATTCCATACTTCTATTACGAAGCTTCTAGAGCTGGAAGCTTCGCCTCCAAATTTAAAAAAATTTCCATAACAGGACCGACGCGACTGGAACACAGCTCAGTCACACCAATCGGTGCAAGGAATAGTTCTAATCTCTGCACATTGGCACGAGGGAGACAAAGGTCATTAGCGTCGGCCTTATAAACTTGGCAAAACAAAAGTTTCGAGGAAAATGGTGCAAAAGGGAAATGATCTGCTCATGAAGAGGGACATAATGGGTGTTTCTTCATGAGGGAAAAGCATGAAGGGTTCACTGTAAAGGTCCTCCAAGATCAAGGAATGGGGAGTATAGGGACAGTGAAAAAATGTTGTGTAATCTTCTTCCCAGAAACTTCGCAATCATTGGTTGATGATCAACAATAGGTTGATAAGAATTTTTTGAACATACTTCCATGACCTTAAGAATACTAGGAAAATCAATAAGGAAGTGGTCACCCTTACAAAGATTTTATGGGTATCTGTGCTTATGATACATGTTGGAAGTTTCCTCAACATTTCCATTACCTACAACCATGGTTGGTTGGTTGACACATTTCTTATCTTGCTTCTTCATCTTCTTATTCTCTTTCTTCTTCTTCTTAGTCACTTGGTTACTAGCATCAAGGCTTTTACCAAGTGAATAAGAAGAAGTAGAAGAGGACATGTTGGGTGAAGAAGGTGAAGGGGCAACATGAGCTTGGTGATATTGAGATGATGAACTCGGTTGAGGTGAAAACATTGGTTGAGGTGGAATAGTTTGGGTATTTGGGATTAAAGAAGTTTAAAACAACCGCACCAATAAACCTATAGTGAATCCGAGAAGTGACAACATAGCCATATGAGGACTGACATTTGAAAAATTAGGGAGAGGACTAGGATTCCTGTTAAAAAGGGGGTTCTTTATATGTAACTTCATACATTATTAACATTAGATTCAACTTAGATAAATTTATTACCAATATTAACAATTCAAAATCACAATCCACACCTAAGGTCTATAAAAGGTAAAAACAAGAAAATAACATGCGCTAGTAAATCTAAGGGGTCAGACCATGCAAACAAACTTTTCACATCAAAATGACCAGTTTTTTTATGAAACCCAACATCACAAAGACAAATTTGAAAAGTGGATAAAGATAGAGTGTGTATAACTAGTTACATTGACAACCTGCTTAATGTACATGATCTAGTGCAAGTAAACTTCATTTATGCCATCTTGAATGAAGAATACACTCCAAAACGTCCCACGTGATTCTAGCCAACTTCTACTCTAATTACAATAGAGACTTCCCCTCCATCATCACCTTGGGTAATAGCCCTAAGATTATGGTCCCTAAGGTTACCAAGTGAAAAAATTTAACTTGGGGAAAAAGTCGCAGATCATACGTGCACGCAAGGGAAAAGTAACAAATCTCAATCCCCTTGAAAATTCTTCAACATGGTTAATTTGAGGTTTACTTCCAAGTGACTCCCAAGTACCTTTCGACACTATTTTTAATACATGTAAATCACTCTACCGTAACCAATGAATTGAGGTCAATCACTCCACTAGGTCCGACATGATCTCGTGCTTAACTCCTTTGTAAAGGGAGCTTCCCAGAGCCAAATTGCAGTAAATGGATTTACCCCCTATCACAAGATGCTAATATTTTTTTGTATATTTGGAAACTTAACTCATTTTTGTATTCCAAATCCCTACAACCTAATCGAATATAGGTGGAAAAGAGCCCTAAAGTAATAAAAATTTCTAAATTTATTTTATTAGCGCATATTTTAAGAATTGTTACTTACTCATAGGGTAAATGGATTGAGACAGATGGTGTTATGACTTCACTCAAAAATTTAATGCAATCGAACATGATATTGTGATCTTTTCATTTCGATGGATTCTATTTGAAGTAAGGAGAGCATTTCTTATTTAAAATATTAACTCCAACATGCACTACTTCCAATTTTCCAATGCAATTCAAAGCCCTAAGTGCCAAACCATGCAATTTGATCTACCCACAATTTTCTTGAAAACTATGCAATTGTAATCTATGCACAATTTCTATTTATGTTATGAAAATGAGAATTCCAACTATTGAATTGTAATCTATGCACAATTTCTGTTTATGTTATGAAAATTACAATTCCAACTATGAAAATGTAATATATGCAAGAGAATTCTTCAAAAAAAGCACAAGATGATTCCAAATCATCGAAAGAACAACAAAACTATTTTCCTTCACCGATGTAACGAAAGAACCAATCAAGTGTAAATAAAGGAAATTGGGTGAAAATTCCAAAGATCGAAAGTAATGATACTCAAGGGCGATTAGCACTCATACATTGAGACAAACCTCTGAGTAATTACGAAAGGAAATAAAATTAAGAATTTCTCAAAAATAAAATTCAAAATACCCAATCAAATTGACAGAGACTCAATGAAGGTGTAAACAAGTATAATTAAATAGAGAAAACAAAACATTATGGACTTGATGAAGATAAAATTGAAATTATTAAAATTTCCAGGTATGTGCACAGGCAGTAGAACAATCCAGTACGCATACACATTGTTGCAGAAACAAAAGTGCACAGAAGTGTGCTATGTGCCTAAAGTTAAAGTGTGCATAGTAGGAATTTTTTATAATAATAAAAACAAGTCAAATCAATCACAAAATCGATATTTTCAACATTTCTAAACACTCAAAGAGGGCTTCTATAGAAGGATCAAAATATCAAACACAAAGAATAATGGAGACTAAGATGTTCCCCATCAAAGTCGCCAATTTTTTAGGACTAAACCCTCTTACAGACAAGATAGATCTTCATAGACCTCATAGAAATCTAGAAACAAACAAGAAAGAGTTGTTACCTTTCCCTAGCTTACCATTGACTACAACAAACAATATGAGAGAGGTGACTTACTGTTTAATCCAAATTCCTGGTGAATTCCATTTTAGTGCCTTCAACCGTTTGTTTCTCCTCAATGCTTTAAATATTGTTCCAACACTTCCCACAACTTCCCCATGATGTCTTGAAGGAGATTTGCATAGACAGAAACATACACAAGATCAAAGCATCAAACATATATCATAAAAGATAAATGAAATAATTAACTCAACATATATCATAAATTGAAGCTATAAGCTATGATAACCTATGTGGGTGATCAAGGAATCCCACAAATGATATCAAATAAGACAGAATTGGGAAAGCATAATTGTTTTTATATTAATAAAATGGAGAAAAAACTAACAACCTCAAAGCCTTGATGTTACAAGAATATTCTCGCAATCTCCAACCCTCTCCTTGGATGAATATCCTCCTAGCCTTATTTTTGTAGCATAATCATACTTCCAATAGTCCTCCTCAATCCTCAGGCCTGTGTTAGCTTTATAGGCCAAGAGGGGGGAGTTTTGGATCCCTTTCCCAAGGGATGAGATCCAAAAATAGTGGGAAAGGTTTTCCACAAAGAGAGGGAGGTAACTCAATGGTGGGAGGGATCAGGGCTGAATAAGCATCCATTTGAAGCTTGTTAGTTGGGAAAGATTCGACTACCAATGATTATAGACTTTAATTTTTATTTTTACATGCATTAATTCATGTGTGTGTGTCACAATGTAAGAAATAGCACACTTATGCATAGTTTTTAATGGACTCTTCTACGTATGTGCAAAAATTGACTAGGGATATACAAAGGAAGCCAAAAAAATTCTTTTGAGCCTTGGGATCCAGAAATTTCATTCTCTTTGGGATAGTTTGGATTCTAGCATTGCAAGGGGATTCTTTGGAACACATTTATGGATAGAAAAAGATATAGACTAATGGTCATTTTCCTAATGTGATAAAATGATGTGTAAC
Source organism: Pinus taeda (assembly GCA_000404065.3). Taxonomy (NCBI): domain Eukaryota; kingdom Viridiplantae; phylum Streptophyta; class Pinopsida; order Pinales; family Pinaceae; genus Pinus; species Pinus taeda. Next base: position 16,575 of record APFE030592939.1, on the reverse strand, counting down.
ATAGTGGTAGGGAAAATCTCCCCATTTAGGGAAAAAGGTTGTTGTTAGCCTATCTTTCTTAACAACTATAACATGATTCTATCTGAAATATCCATCCAACAACATAAAAAATTTGAACATGGGACCTATCAAATCACTTGTTTCATAAATGGCAATGGATAGTTGTCCTTATCCAAGGAACAAGTGCTTTAGTAGGTCACAAAGAGTTAAATATGTGTAAGATCACGTTTTCTAAAATATGTGTAGAACTTAATTTCCATTGACTTTTTTCCTTACAAGCACTATGTTGGATGTTGGAAACCTAATCCACTAAGGGTTAAAGTGTGGATTATGAACATTTATTCAACTCTAAGAGACCATTTTGAATATGAATACCAAGGGTAAGAAAACAATCTGTTAATATGTATAACTTGTTAATATAATACAATATCATGTTTATCTTAATATTGTCTATCATTTTTTTAGTGTTTAACATGGTATCAGAGTGGGTGAATTCCTACCCTGCTCAAATTTGAGGCATTGGTTTTGTGACCTTTTATGTGCACATCAATCTTTCACTTCTAAATATTTTCTCATAACTTTTACCTAACATTCCATGTACACCTCACACTCTACCTATCTCTACATTTTTGAATGCTCAAAGATTCCTTTAATATTTATTCTCTCAACAATTATTTTATATTGTGAACATGGAGAAAAAGTATGACTATTCAAAACCCTAACACTTTTTTCAGGCTTAGTCAGTCAGGAAAAGGAGTGAAAAAGGGAAATAAAAATGCACGTACCAGGGAGGAGGCAATGAATGATGAGTTTCATCTTTCTATTCCTGTTATGGGTATTCACTTTGGTTCACCTATTTCTTGGTTGTATTCTCCAATTTATCATAGAGAGATATTATATTAATGGTTTTGTGTCCCCTAATGACCACTATTTTTTCCATTTTATGCCTATCAATTTCGTGCTTCTCTCATTTGGTATTTTCTCAACCATCACCTTTCCCTACCTCTTGTTTTTTTCTAGTTTATGTGGTAGAACCAGGCACTATATCCACCCATCCTACAAACTTGGCTCCAAAATTTATGTTGTTTCATTTTCCCTCTAAGAGTGTATCTTAATTGTTTCAATTCCTAAGGTTCTTATGCCTAAGTGATCAACTACTCACACTAATTTATGAGCTCTGCCTACCTTTTTCCCCATTAAAAAAAAATTGAAGAAAATCCTTGTTCACATCCAAGTTGATAAAAAAAATCCTTGCATATATGCTCACAAGTGGCTCATTTATCAAAGAGACTGCTTTTTGGAAACATTTTGGAGCATCTGCTGTGACGAAGGCCATTTATTCATTTATTAGGATGACCATAACTCCATTGTATTAATTGGGATGATCATATATCTTTAACAAAGAATATTCTGGCATATGTGGTTGTACATCCTATTAGCAACCACCATGATTTCAAATAGAGATTGGGAGTATACCATCCATTAGAGAAATAGTAAGGTCTAAAATGAGCCTCAAAACAAAAAGGTATAAAAAAAATAAACTTTATTAACCAATAGGATTCAATATGATGATTTCAACCATGGGAAATGATTGACCATTTTTGGAGTAAAAGAATAAAAAATAAAAAACTACTTTTTCAACTTGTATTTTCAACTTATCTCCCTACGGTTTTACTCGAATTTTGAGCGACAACACTCATTGAATGTGGAATTTAATTCCTCATCCAACGAATGCCCATGTTTCATACTTTTTGTGGACCCTACTACATGAAAAAATGTTATTGCAATTATTTATTTCATGTATCTCTCATTTTTCGTGTAGCAGGGTCCATCAAAAGAATGCAAGAATCATGTGTTTCATGTATTTCTCATTTTTTTTTACAAGGGTTCATAAAAAGTATGAAGCATTGGTACTCCTTGGATGAATAATTAAATTTCACATCCAACGAGATCTTCCGCTTGAAATTTGACTAAAACCGCAAGGAAATAAGTTGAAAATATGAGTTGAAAAAGTTTTTTTTTTTTTTTGGTCGCTCTAAATATTGATGATGTAATCTAATATTATTTTATTATTTCCAAAAAAAATTATAATATTCCTTGTGAGTTCCATTTTTTACCTCAAAAATTCTCTAATAACTAATTTGAGTCTTTACATTTTAAGGGACCATACCTATGTGCGATAGGAAAATAACATGACCGCAACCCTTTGCCACCATGTTAATTGAGTTTGGACATTGTTACAGTCCATATTTCGTCAAATATTTATTTTAATTGGTAGCAAATAGGATAGAATACCATTTGACCATTTGGCCATTTTTATGGAAGTGCCTAAAAATATGATGTGTGGCCAATCTCATTGAGCTTCTTAAGGGTTGAATCTAGTATTATTAGGGTTTCTACTATTTCTAGAAGCAAACACATTATACCTACATTGATATTTGAAGAAAAATAATTTTCTATCTATTATAAGAGTGACTCATCACAAGGATACAAATTGATGTAGTGTAATAATATATTCTTCTTAAATCAAACTAGTCACTTATATGTTTGTATTCTTCTTGCACATCCACTGAAACCTACATATGTTTCCTTCGAAGAAAAGTAGGTCACTATTCCTCAAACCTTTGTTGGGCTGAAAATCCATTATTCTTTTCCATATGCATGCATTCTAGTGGGATGGTTTTACATTTATATGTTTCTAGTGTTAAGGCCAAGGAATTTTTCTTACGCCGAGTTAAAGTGAGTAGCCAAATATCAATGACTTCAAAAACTGTGCTTAAATTCCATGCTCAAGAAACGTGGATTAACTAGAGTTGCCTTGAAACATACGTAAGATCACTATTCATTTTAATTGGAATATTTTTTTTGCTCAAAAGAATTAATAGCATACTTGATGCCTGGTTTCTCCCCTTCATGATATGTTGAGACCAAAATATTTGATTTTATGATTGTTGAAGGTTGGCATTAACAAAAAAATTTGAAGTTTTTAAATGGGTCAAATTGACAATTTATTACAGTTATTGAGAACTCTAATTATGTCTACTACTCAAAGCATAGTCAAAATAAGCAAGGACACTCTTTGATATTTGAATTCGTCTGCAAAATGCACATGAAAAAATTTATTTTTTGTAGCTTGATTCACAACTACATCAAGATGAATTAAAGAAAAAGAGTTGTCATTCTGAACTGCTTTTTATTCAAAACAATCCATTGTTTGAGTTTGAGATAGACTCCCATAAGCTGCCAAAAACTAATCAAATTAGCGAGATTGAGGATGATTCACACCAACTTCCCATTTCAGAATTAGTTTTTCATAAATATGTATAACTTCAAGCTACACTTCCCAAGTCCATCATTAGATCTTAGAAAGATATTTTCAACAATAAGCATGAAACCAGTCTTCGATATTGCAAGGATGTGTCCCCTTTCATATTTCAAACTATTTTAAGCCCATTCAGTTTCAAAGTGTTGGGTTTATTCAAGATGGTTCATACTCACCAGTTCCAAATCCTACTCCTCTTCCACAACAACCATAGACTGTCAAATGCCAACATTGTGATGGAGTTGCCCATGTGAAATATCATTGTTTTGTTCTTCAGCCATGTGGGAATTTTCATAGGAATACTCGTCATTCAAACAAATGCTTCAGAAAAATTCCTCCTGTAAGAATGAATATTCACCTTGGATGAATCACTTCTTGACAATGTGATTCAACAACCAGGAAGACATTTTGGTCATACCATAGAATATGTTCATGAGTATTGACACATCTTGTAGTTGATATTTTTTCATCTTCTCACCTTGTATCTAACACGGGGGTAATTGATGTACATATACAATCTTCAAATACACATCAAGAAATCTTGAGCCACAACCTAAGCTTGTTGCCTAAGCCTAGAGCTAGAATAAATGATACCTAGATTCAGAGTCGTAGTCAAAGATAAAGCAATTCCCCATGAGCATGCCTTTGGTTGGTGGCCTTCCTTAAACCGCCGCAGGTTGAGACCTTAATGGCCCCCCTTTCAAAACATTAGGGAGAAATTCCTCCTGTGGGAGACTTCAACTTCTAGCCATAATTGGAATTCTTCTAGGAACTGAATCAAGCATTCTAGGGTGAGACCTTCATGATTTCCCATTCTATAACATTAGAGAGAACTTCCTTTAGAAAAATAATTTAGCTTCTAGCCAAATTTGGAACTATTTTAGGAACTACACTAAGCATTCCAAATTTGGTGGTCATCCTTAAATTGCCACTAGTTTATACCTCGATTTCTCTCACCTTATACAATCATTTCCAAGAGCATATTTAACCAATTGTTGCCATGAAATTTTGGATGCCTATTCTACTAAGTGTTATGGTGTTGACTATGAACAGACATTTGAGTCCAAAAGACCACTTAGAATATGAAAATCAAGGGTCATAAATTAAATATGGTTATAATTGATGTCAACCCAAGTAGCACTAGAATATGCCCCACATTTGTTTTAACAAAATGACATTGCAAATCATATTTTTAAGTTTATAGTATCTTTGTTGGATTATCTTCATTGAGCCAATTCTGGTGGTATGTGTCATGCCACAAGAGCCTTCACAATTTGGGAGTTATGCTTATTTAAAGATGAAGTCCCCATCTTATGGGCTTAAACCCCAAAGGGTGAATGTGGCATCTTTTACTTGGCCAACACAAATGTTCATGTCATAAGGTTTCTAACCAAGAATTAAAATAGTCTTTCTTGTGGAAAAAGTTTAATTATAAAAATAAAAAATTAAAGCAAGGACATGTGAGGTTTTTGGCACCAAACACAACTAAATTTCAAAATTCAAATACCCTCAAAGGGGTTTTTCCCTCTGAAATTTGAATTTCAAATTCAAAGCCTCCCTCCAAAATAATAGCTCAATTTCCTTGTTATGAGCCACTTAAAAACTCTATAAGGGAATTCTATTAGCCATTCTAAGCATGTAGTTAGCACAAATCCATTAAGTAATCTTGCTCTGATATTCTTGGCCTTGTGAAGAAATTAACAAATCAGACAAGAGGCAGAGTTGTGGAAGGGTTTTGGTTATCTTCTTGGGATAAGGGTTTCACTTGTTTAATAGTAGGTTTATGCAAACTTTAACTCTAAGGAACAACTATGTATTGTGAAACTTTCTTAGACAATGAATTTGAGTATAAGAGAGTGTCTTTCTGGAGTAGCAAACAAGTATGTGAAGTTAAAAAGATGACCTAATTAGACTTACAACCTCCTTATCTAACAATCTTCTAGGTACTTAAATGGTGGTATGGTTCAACTTTGATCAAGACTTACTCTTATGCAAAATATTGAGCATCCAAGCTATAAATTAACCTTCAAGTGTTGTGGCCTTTTTGAGCATGTCTTTGAGGTTAAAAACTCCTAAAAGTGCCTATGATCTGAAAAACTCACTTTCAAATGGCAAGAAAAATCTGAAGTATTTTGACGGAGGTTTGAGCCAACCTGCAACAAAAGTCTGAGCCAAATTTAATTTGATTGCAGTAACATGATTACACCTTCAATTTTTCTTCCTTTGACCCTATACCTATTGGTGACACAATACTATTACAATGCAGATATTTATTCAATCGTGACTATTGCTTTGAAGTCATTGGCCTAGTGGCTTATTTGTCTCATTGTTTTGAAGTTCTTGCAAGGTTCAGAATTAAAGAAATATACATATTTATACATTTGTATGTGGTCCTAGAAAAAGGAATTTAGCCTACTTTTGGAATATCATTGTAGCACAAGTCTGATCCAAAGGAGTAGGTTTGAACCCTTAAAGTGAATAGTTAGTAAAGGATTACCTTATTTCGGAACAAGTTTGGTGTATATCATAAACTTACTTCATGAAATTTGTGCTTGAATGATTCAAATTTTGATCTAAAGGTATCAATGAGAGTTGAAGATATGGATGTGTTCATAGTCCTTCTTGTTTGATGATAAAAGTACACAAGTACCCTAATTCTTGAGGCACAAAGATGTAGTATATACTTGTGATGGAATTTTGGATTAAGCAAGTTGTTTACAGTGGTTGCATCATTAGATATTTTCTATAGTAGACAAAGATTTACAATTAAATCTTACAATATTCTTTTCATAACAATATCACTTTGTAGTGGTAAATTATCATTCTATTGCCAACAGTAAGGGTTTCATATTTTGACTCATCATTATGTAGCAGTAAAGATTTTGGTGTTGGGGTGTCACTGTGATATCATTTGCAGAAATATAACAGTAAGGTGTTAGGCCCCTATACTACTAGTGCAACCCCTTATTGTTATTAGTGCAACCCCCTTATTGTATTATTGTGCCCATATAGTCCCCATGTTGTTATTATTATTCCCCGTAGAAGCCCACTATTGTTATTGTTGTGCCCCTAGAATATTATTGTTATGTAGGCTCTAATTGTATTGGGGCCCCTTAGACTCCTATATATAGAAAGGAGGTCTTGTCATTTGTGCCATCAAGAAATTATTCATTTTTGTAATGTAAAGGACGTTTCCCCCTCGAAAAGGCTAATTTTTAAGTCATTGATCTATATTTTTGGTCTTTTCGTGAGTTGGTTTCATAACATTTGGTATCAAAGATTTGGATTCTAGGGTTTTGTTTCTCCAAACAGGTCATCGTGGAATTTTTGATATAAATTTTTCTCTACGAGTTTTAGAAGCTAGAAAAAAAATCATTTGAGCCGAAATCATTCTGAACCTCAGCTTTGAATTTTAGCTATTGTCTCACTATATTTTTAGAGATATGATCTGAGGAAGTTATGGTTTTAGCAAGCTCTAGAATTCCATCACAAACATGTCATCATGGAATTTTCGCTATAAGTTTTTTTTTTCTATAAAGGTTTATGTAGAAATTCCCACTATAGATTTCCTAATAATGCAATAGACTAAAGCAAAATATTTGATCTACTTCTACAACCAATTTAGCGGAAGATTAATAGAACATGAACGACATAAATAAGAACACATATAACTAATAAGAAGGAATCAATCACAAATAACATAGAACATATAACCTGGGGAAAGCCTCAGCCTAAAACCCCAACTCTGTATTATCATATAAGTGGAAATATAGCCAATATTACAAAAAGAATCAACTCAAAAACTATCCTGCTCTCTCTGCAATACCTATGTTGCTCATAGACAGTCAAAGGCCTCTATCTAACTGGGTCTTTGTCTGAATTAACATGCATGAGTTATTCATGAGAGAATCTTCAGTTATCTGAAGTGTAGCAGTTATATGCAAGCATGCATTAACTAACTGAACTTACTTAATTTAAATAAACTGTTTAAATCAATTATAAATGGACTTGACTTAGTTAACTGAGCCAACTAATTACTACTCAAATTAGAACTTATCCTTATCTCTTTAACTGATGGATAAATTCCTCAATTAATAGATAAATTGTTGCATGTCCTCACATAGACTTCATGTTTGATTTTTCACAAGTAATTAACTCATGGAGAATTAATTAATTTATTTTCAAACAGCTGTTAAGTTCAAATTCGAATTTTACTTCCTATTTTTAGTCCAGGGACTGACTAAAATAGGAATCCATCTTGAACTACTAAAAATAGAATGGTATTTTTAGCACTTCCATTTTTCATTCCTTGTTGCCCAATCCAGCACTGATACCCAAACTACTATTTATAACAGTGTTGTTTTTAGCATTTCTTGTTTCCATTTTCAACACTCCCTCTCAACAAGAAAGGCTTCAACTTGAACTCAATCCTGTACCTTTGGAATGTTCTGCATGCAACACTCCTACCAAGTTTGGTTGCTCCAGCAACTCTCGGAACAAAAAAAAACTCCTCATCGACCTCTCCGTTGGGCTAGAAACATACTCTGATGTTGAAGCTCTACCTGTTGCTAACAAGTGCTCCCTCTCTGACCTCTGAGATGCTTCAACACTCCATACATCTTGCACCATTACACACCTCTCTGTGCCATCCTACACTAGTGCAACACTCCTGTGCCTCTCGCATTGTTTCAACCTACTAGCTCTACACAGTCCTAGGACTCCTGCACTGTAGCACTCTCTGTCGCTCCATTTGCATATGTTTACCCAATCAGCCAGTCCTGCTATTCCTCATTGGGGCTCCCGTAGCAAAGTCGAATAAAAGAGGTTGGGTACCTTAAGGATCTTTCCCCTAATCCTTGGGACAATCACTCCACATCGCCCCACCTCCTACCTGGAGGTATGGTTGCATGTGATCCCTCTGCCCACCTGGCTCGAAGTTTCCCCCTACTTGAGGTCTCTGCATGAGTGAATGGCTCCACTCAATCTCCTCTCAGCTTCTCCAATTGTGGCTGCTCCACAACCTCCTAAATATGCTTTACCAATCGTGGCTCCTCCATAATTGTCTAAGACTTCTTCTAGCGTTGCATGTTGAGAGGTAATTTACTCTCCCTCTCAACCACCAAGTATCTAAACTTTGCCTTGCTCCCCAAGGATTTGCATGCATCTTGTACCTCAAGTGCATACAGGTTCTTAGCTAGCACACCAATCTATTTGATATTTCCCACCGTCACGAATTTTTCTAGAAAAAAAAAACTGATTTTAAATCGGCAATATCTCCCTCATCCGAACTCCGATTCAGCCAATTATTTTTGAATTTGGGTCTTTTCCTGCAAGGAATCCAAATATACTATTTTTTCTAAAAAATTTGGACAAAAATATTCATATATGCTCTGCAAACTCTCGGCCCAAAACTCAAAACTTTTAAATCTCCTCTCAGTATATTGTTCTTCCTTGATCACCTGTGCTCTGGTACCATGTAAAAATTCCCACTATAGATCACCTGATAATGTAATAGACTAAAGAAAAATATTTGATCTACTTCTACAACTAATTTAGCATAAGCTTAATAGAACATGAGCAGCATTAACAAGAACACATATAACTGATAAGAAGGAATTAGTCACACATAACACATAAGATATAACCTGGGGAAAGCCTCAGCCTAAAACCCCAACTCTATATTATCATGCAAGTGGAAATATAGCCATTATTACAAAAAGAATCAACTCAAAATCTATCTTGCTCTCTCTACAATACCTCTTCTACTCATAGATAGTCAAAGGCCTCTATTTAACCTCTAGTCTGCCCTCCAAGCATCCTATTTCTTTGCGCAATTCTGATTAGGGTCCAGTGCAGCCACTTGTGTGAATTGGCCTCTTCACACACTCACTAATCTTTGATCCAACTACGCAGTCTTGAAGGAGATAAATCTTTCTCCATGGATGAGCTTCCTCTATAGGAAAAATCCATACAATTGATAGTACATTATCCCTCCTTTGATCTCAACTGGGTCTCTATCTGAATTAACATGCATGAGTTATTCATGAGAGAATCTTCAGTTATCTGAAGTGCAGCAGTTATATGCAAGCATGCATTAACTAAATAAACTTACTTAATTTAAACAAACTGTTTAAATTAATTATCACTGGACTTGACTCAATTAATCCTTATCTTTTTAACTGATGGATAAATTCCTAAATTAATAGATAAACGGTTGCATGTCCTCACATAGACTTCATGTTTGATTTTTCACAACTAATTAACTCATGAGAATTAATTAATTTATTTTCAACCAGCTATTAAGTTCAAATTCGAATTTTACTTCCTATTTTTAGTCCAGGGACTAACTAAAATAGGAATCCATCTTGAACTGCTAAAAATAGAATGTTATTTTTATCACTTCCATTTTTCATTCCCTATTGCCCCATCCATCACTGGTACCCAAACTGCTATTTATAGTAGTGCTATTTTTAGCACTTCTATTTTAAGCAGTTATTTTTCCCATTTTCAATAGTTTAGAATCTAAAGTTATAACCCATTTGAGCTGAAACCTTGATGAAGCTCGGACCCAAATTTCAGATCTTATTGCGCTATATTTCAAGATATGATCCAAGACATTTTGGGTTTTTGCAACCTCCCGAATTACATCCCAAATAGGTGACCTACGGAAAATCATCATAACTTTCTCTCTGAGCATCAGATTGAAATTTTGTAAAAAGTTATAGAATGAGGATGGCCCGTAGTTTTTTGTTTAATGGTTTGAGGTCCTAATGTTGAAACCATGACATGTGGCACTTTGTACAAGTTTGCTCTACTGAGCTAGTCTCTAATCAGGACATCATGTGAGATGTAGCATAACTCTTCCTTGGAGAGTCCAATCTTGATAATACTTATGGGGTTGGAAAGAGGACTCAGAGGGCTACTGTAGGACATAAATTCATACCTTGGAGATCTGAAATTACAGAGGAACAACAGATTCAATATCGATCTCCTACAAAGTGAAAAAAGGTGTGTAGTTGTTTTAAGTTTTTCATAAGTTTGGTTGAAAAATTAGTTTAAAGGAATTTAAAGGGCGTGGAAGCTAAGATGGATGGTATAGAATAAAAAATTAAAGGCAACATGGAATATTTGAAGGCAGATTTAACAAAGTTGCTACAATAAATGCTTACTAATGGTGAAAGGGTAGTAAAGAAAACTCATGATGAGAACAAAGGAAATGTTAGTAATGATTGCATAGACTCTAACGTTGGATTGAAGACCCACCATGTTCCAAAGATTGATATATTAAGTTTGATGGCAAGGATCTCGTAACATGGATACTACAGATGGAGAAATATTTCAATCTCCATAATGTGAAAAACACACAAAAGGTACGCATTGCAACTTTATATTTAGAACCAAATAAATTTGTATGGTATCGATGGCTTTGCTCTCATAAACAATTTGTCACTTGGGAAATTTTTATGGAAGAAATGATAGCACATTATGAGGATACAAAAATAAACACCTTTTTTAACCAATTGATAAATCTAAAACGAAAGGGTTCAATGATGGAGCACATTTAGGACTTCCAAAAATTGAATATAAGGGTAAAAGATATTCCAGAGGAGCATAGGATTGATGTGTTCAGAGGGACTTTAAAGGATAACATCCAACATGAGGTTCACCTTTGGGAACCTGATTCATTGGAGAAGGCATTCAGGTTGGCAACAAAAATGGAAACCAAAATTATGGCAACAAGGAAACCTACCTCTCACAACTATAAAGATGGAGATGTTGTTTCTCCTAACCTTTCACACCCACAAGGTTGACACCACAACAATTGGAAGAAAAAAGAACAAAAGGGCTTTGTTACAATTGTCATATAAAATACACTAAAGTTCATAAGTGTGCTGAGAAGAAATTATTTTACATAGATTGTGAAGAGGAGGAAGAAAACGATTAAGAAATGTCAAAAGAAGAGGATATACACCAGGAACCAATCCCAGAGAAAGAATAAATGAATCTGACCATATCTTGTAAATAATTGGCAAGAATTACTACTCCTCAAACTCTCAAGATAGAAGGACATATCAAGAACAAAAATGTTCAAGAAGTAAAATATCACATCGACCATCAAGAAATGAATCTGATCATATCTTGTAATGCATTGGCAGGAATTACCACTCCTCAAACTCTCAAGATAGAAGGACATATCAAAAATAAAAGGGTCCAAGCAGTAAAAGATCACATCGAGCATCAACAACAAGTTCTCCAACATTTAAAGGATAACCCCACTTTGGTGAAAAATTGAATGAAACAACAGGCATATCAACATCATAGTGAAAGAAGTTTTGACGTAGGAAATGGGGTGTTTTTACAGCTACCACCATACAAACAAATTTTCCTCAAACAAGCTAAGAAGGATAATAAATTATCACCAAATTACTATGGTCCTTACAAGGTGATGCAAAAGATTGGTACTATGGAATACAAATTGGAGCTTCTTGCATCTTCCCAAGTTCCCTCAGTTTTCCATGTTTCATGCTTAAATAAGGTTATAGGTGAGAAGGTCCCAGTTCAAACAATATTTCCAGAGCTTGACGAGGAAGGAAAAATAATATTGGAACCGGAAGCAATCATAAAAAAAAGAAATCAACAGCTACGGAATCGATAAAATTTAGAGTATCTCATCAAGTGGAAGAACTTACCCACTGAAGATTCCACATGGGAAGATGAAAATTTTATACAGAAGCATTTAGAATTACTCAAGTGTTGAGGACAACACTTTTTGAAGGAGAGGGGCATGTTAGGTCCCTATACTACTAGTATAACCCCTTATTGTTATTAGTGCAACCCCCTTATTTTATTATTGTGCCCATATAGTCCCCGCGTTGTTATTATTATGCCCCATAGAAGTCCATTATTGTTATTGTTGTGCCCCTACAAAATTATTTTTATGTAGGCTCTGATTATATTGGGACCCCTAGAATCCTATATATAGAAAGGAGATCTTGTCATTTGTATCATCCAAGAATTGTTCATTTCTATAATATAAAAGAGGTTGTCCCCTCGAAGAGGCTGATTTTGAATAGTTGATCTATCTTTTCTATCTTTTTGTGAGCTGGTTTCATAACATAAGGGTTGCGTTGTCCTATCATTAAAGTTTTGCACCTATAGAAAGGGTTTTTGTTACTATTGTAGTAAATTTTCAGGAGTAAGGGTTTCATTGTTGGGAGTTCATTGGTACATTAGAGGAAATTTCAGCCTAAAAGTGCCCACGAAAATTTCATATACATAATATGTAAACCAATCAAAATCTTTTAAATTTAAAAATAGGTACATGTGAATATTTTGGAGGGAAAAAAAAACCACTCTTTTTCAATTGTATTTTTGGCTTATCTCCTTATAGGTTTACTCAAATTTGAAGCGCAGGCACTTGTTGGATGTAGAATCCAATTCTGCATCCAACGAGTACCAATTATGAATAATTTTGATAAGACCCACATTGATCAAAATTGAAGATACATTGAGAAAATGTGTTCAACAGGGTTTTTTAATTTATCTTCAATTTTCATAAATGTGGGTCTTCTCAAAAGTATGCATAATGGATACTCGTTGGCTGCAAAATTTAATTATGCATCTAATGAGTGCCTACACTTGAAATCTGAGTAAACCTATAAGAATGTGTTACGTCTCATTACTATTGCCATTGTAGACCTTATTTTTATTTTTGTGCCCCTATTGTCCCCATATTGTTATTATTGTGCCCCATAAAATCCCACTATTGTTATTTTCGTGCCCTTATATTATTATTGTTAGGTCGGCTTGGGTTATATTGTGACCCCTTAGACTCCTGTATATAGAAAGGAGGTTTTGTCATTTATATCATCCAAGAATTGTTCATTTGTGTAATGTAAAGGATATTTCCCCCTCAAAGAAGCTAATTTATAAGACGTTGATATTTCTTTTCTATCTTTTTGTGAGATGGTTTCATAACATTTGGAATCAGAGCTTTGGATTCTAGGGTTTCGCTACTTCAGAAAGGCCATCATTGTATTTTTTCTATAAAAAATTTCTGTGATGTTTCAGAAGAGAAAAACAAAACCCATTTGAGAGGAAATATCTCTGAAGCTCTGATCTAAATTTCAGATCTTTTTGAATTATATTTGCAGACATATGATCCAAGGAAGTTAGGTTTTTTGCACGGTTCCAAATTATATCTCAAACAAGTGACCTAGGGAAAATCGTCATAACTTTTCTTTTTCTGAGCCTCATATTGAAAATTTGTAAGAAATTGAAGAAAGAGGACGGACTCTAGTTTCTTTTATATTGGTTTCAGGTCCTAAGGTCGAAAAAGTAACATGTGGAACTTCATACAAGTTTGCTCTACTGAACTACTCTATAATCAGGTCATCATGGGAGATTTGACATCTCTTCCTTGGAGAATCCAATATTGATCAAACTTGCGGAGTTAGTAAGAGGACTCAAAGGGCTACCATAGGAAGAAAGTTTAGACCTTGGCGATATAAAATTATAGAGATATGGTAGATTAAATATCGAGCTCCTACAAAGTGAAAAAAAGGTGTGTAATTTTTAAAAAATTTATATAAGTTTGGTTTGAAAAAATAGTTTTAAGGAATTCAAAGGGCATAGTGAAGTATTATTATCATTAATTGAAGCCCTGAAGAAAGAAAATGGAGACACCTAGTAAGCAACCTGAAATCTCTAGCATGACTCATGAAGAAGAGAAAGAAATGAAAAATGATATAGCAAAATTATGAGACCAAGTGCAACAAAATTCACTCTCAGAAAAAGTAATAGAAGCTAAGATGGATGGTTTAAAGAAATACAAAATTTTTGTGGCAAACGCACTCTCAAGAAAGGATGAGGATGTGGAAGCATTTCTTTTCTCCATTTCTATTATCCAACTAGATTGGATAAATGAAGTAAGGGATGAATGGAAGAATGACGAAGAAGTATGGGAACTCATTCAAAAGTTACAACAAGATGCCAATACATCTGATACATTTAACTGGAAAAATGATTCTTTATGGTACAAATATCAGTTATACCTATGTAAGAATTCCCAAATCAAGCAAAATATTCTTAGGGAATTTCATGCCTCTCCCTTAGGAGGCACATAGGATTTCTAAAAACTTACCACGAAGTTAAGAAGGAATGTTTTTGGGATGGCCTTAAATCAGATATTCAAAAGTTTGTGGCGGAATGTTTGGTTTTCCAACAAAATAAAGTTGAAACAATTAAGACCCCGGATCTATTACAACCTTTATCCATTCCAAGCCAATGATGGGAGGAGGTTTCAATGGATTTTATCACAGGTTTACCGAAGTCCGAAGGAAAGAGTGTTGTCATGGTGGTAGTTGACAGAATTACCAAGTATGCACACTTTTGTGCATTATCTCATCAACTTAAAGCGAGTACAGGTTCTACTGCATTTATGGAAACAATTCAAAAGCTACATGGAAGCCCAAAGATTATTATAAGTGATGGAGATCCCATTTTCACTGGAAATATTTTGACAAAATTATTTTCTTTCCTTGGTACTCAGTTAGCTCATATCTCATCTTATCATTCTCAATATGATGTGCAAACTGAGATAGTAAACAAGTTTTTGGAAGGATATCTTCATTGCTTTGTATATGATAAATAGACACAATGGGTCAAATGGTTGCCTCTGGCTGAATGGTGGTATAACACTTCCTTCCATACTGCAAAAAAAATGATTATGGATATCATCCACCATCCATCACATCATATTTAAGAGAAAATTCTAAGGTTCAAGTAGTGGAAAATCACATCAAGCATCAACAACAAGTTCTCCAACTCTTAAAGGATAACCTCACTTTGGCACAGAATAGAATGAAACAATAGGTAGATCAACATCGCAGTGAAAGAAGTTTTGATGTAGGTGATTGGGTATTCCTATTGCTGCAACCATTTAAACAAATGTATCTCAAGCAAGCTAAGAAGGATAATAAATTATCACCAAAGTATTATGGTCCATACAAGGTGTTGCACAATATAGGTACTATGGCATACAAATTGGAGCTTCCTGCAACTTCCCAAGTGCACCCAGTTTTCCATGTTTCATGCTTAAAGAAGGTTATAGGTGACAAGCTCTCAGTTCAAACAATATTGCCAGAACTTGATGAGGAAGGAAAGATCATATTGGAACCTGAAGCAGTTAAAGAAACAAGAAATCGACAGCTACGAAATCGATCAATTTTAGAGTATCTCATCAAGTGGAAGAACTTACCTGTTGAAGATTCCACATGGAAGGATGAAATTTTTTTACAGAAGCATCCATAACTACTCAAGCATTGAGGACACCACTTTTTTGAAGGAGAGGGGCATGTTAGGTCCCTATAATACTAGTGATTACCCCATTACTTTTGTCATTGTATCCCTTATTGTCATTGTTGTGGCCCTATTGTCCCCATATTGTTATTATTGTGTACTCCAGAAGCCCACTATTGTTATTTATGTGGCCTTATATTATTATGGTTAGGTCGGCTTGGGTTATATTGTGACCCCTTAGACTCCTATATATAGAAAGGAGGTTTTGTCATTTGTATCATCCAAGAATTGTTCATTTGTGTAATGTAAAGGAGGTTGCCCCCTCGAAGAGGCTTATTTCTAAGGCGTTCATCTATCTTTTCTATTTTTTTGTGCGCTGGTTTCATAACATTTGGTATCACAGCTGTGGATTCTAGGGTTTCACTGCTCCAAACAAGTCATTGTGGAATTTTCGCTATAACTTTTTTTCTGCAACGTTTCTGATGCTAAAAAAAAACCCATTTGGGTAGAAATTGTTCTAAAGCTCGGGTCCAAATTTCAAAGATTTTCGCGCTATATTTGTGGAGATATGACCTAAGGAAGTTGGCCTTTTTGCAGACTCCCGAATTACATTCCAAACAGGTGACCTGGGGAAAATAGTCATAACTTTTGTTTTGAGCATCAGATTGAAATTTCGTAAGAAGTTACAAAAAGAGAACGGACTGTAGTTTCCTGTTTATATATTTCAGATCCTAAGGTCAAAACAGTTTGAGCTACAGATGTGGCACATGCAGCTGTCAGAAAGAAATACATTTTCTTTGTGGGTCAGTTGAGTTGTTGCATGCATGACTTCAGTTAGAACTCAATCAGTTGAGTTTGGTGGAGTTGATTGTGGGGTTGATGGAGTTGTGTTCAGTTTGACTTGGTTAAACTAGTTATAATTAGTCTAACTGCAAATAGACTAATGATGAGTT